>JAOEGS010015573.1:0-53063 GCA_025447755.1 Corythornis vintsioides | reverse complement strand
TTTTTTTATTAATTTAAAGCTCTGCTAGAATATGAGGAGAATACAGAACTGTGGTTTTTTTTCCTCTCTCCTCGGAGCCTTTTCCAATCTTGACTTCTGGCTTCTTTTTGTTTCTTTAAACATATAGCTCTACAAAAGAATTTTGTTTATCATACCAGAAAACATGGAACTCACAGATGATGAAGTTATGACAAACAATCTGTACTTTTAGAAACCTTTAAGGGAAAATAAATTTAGTTGGTTTTGGTTTGAATCTTATCTAGGACTACTCAACATATTATTAATATTAAGAAACTGATCAGTGGCTGAAGCAGAAAATTACAGTTTCAAATATGCTACCTCTTCACAGTTCTAATAGACCTTTGTCATTCACTGCCCTAAGTAAAACCCCTTTCCAAATCCATTAAAACAACCCCTTCATGCTGCTGCACACAATTCAGACATTTATTAGCATGTCCCTATTTATTCAGCAGTGTCAATTATTTAACTGCAGCCAGTTCAGTACATTTATTTCACCTCTTGAATTTAAAGGCTTAAGATAATTTCTTTTCACACTGGAAAAAGGTTCTGCTCCTTCCAGTATCTGATGTCTATTTAATCTAAGGCAGATAGATAGAGCCTGCGAGTAATATTTACTTTTAGCTGTATGCATTTAACTTAGCAGTTTTTCACAGTTATTAAATTCATCCCAGCTAGTTAATAAACATACCACTATAGATATTTTTTTTTTCTCTAAAATTAAGTTAAATGAATATATGAAAAATGCTTTAATCAACTCTTGCTGCTAACTGATAAGATTATTCAATGGAATTTGAAAATTAGTTTTGGAGTGAGCACAGGCTCAGAAACAATATGAAAAAGACAGTACTTTATAGCAAATCATAGTACCCAGCAAGATCTGAAATAAAAGGAGCTTAATAAACTAGAGAAACCTCTAAATAGTAGACTAATACTTTCTTCTAATAAAAAAAAGTCAGTCTATATATGTCAATCTCATGTCTACATGTGGATATTTCATATCCATAGTGTTTATTAAGCAAACATTGGTGTTTGCCATATTTTATAGAGTACAGCACAGCTCAATTAAATACTAAATTTACTGAATTATGGGTTATGTAAACAGCTTTTGGGGAAATATGCTTTTTGAGCAGTGATGGGGATCTCTGGGATCCCAGGGTTCGATGTTGTCCCTCAGGGATATCTGTGACACCAACTCCTCACACCTGGCAAGCACAGCTTCTGTTGGAAAATGCTTGCTCAGTTTCAGAAAGAAGGATTGTGCAGTGTCCAGATCTGTATAATCATTACACTGTTCTTTGAGTAATACCCTGCTACTCAGCTAAAATAATTCTCTAGTATCATAGAATCACAGAACGTTAGGGGTTGGAAGGGACCTTGAAAGATCATCTAGTCCAACCCCCCTGCCAATCATCAACTTGATTAGGTCACACAGGAACACATCCAGGAGGGTTTTGAATGTCTCCAGAGAAGGAGACTCCACAACCTCCCTGGGCATCCTGTTCCAGTGCTGTGTCACCTTCACCATGAAAAAGTTTATCCTTATGTTTACATAGAACCTTTTATGTTCCAGCTTGCACCTGTCACTCCTTGTTCTATCACTGGACATCAGTGAGAAGAAAGAAGTACAGCAAGACAAGCAAAGAAAAGTTATTAATAATCTGCAGAGTAGTCTGATTTCAGCATCCATCAAAATAAACTTCATACCTGGAAACTAAAATCCAGTAAAACGATATCCACCACCTTCCTGTCATCCACTAAGCAAGAGACCTTATCATAGAAGCACATGCAACTACTTAAACAGGACTTTCCCTTTGTTCCCAGAAGTGTTACATGGGAAGAAATTGCTGTGATGATTCATGTCGTTCAAATGAGAAGTTACTCCTCATCTCTGTTTTCAAGGACTGCAGCCAGCTCCCTTTGGAAAGAAAAAAGGAACTGGTTTGGAGGTGAAGAGTGCTTTGTGCATGGTATGGATGATATGGTGTTAGAGCTGTCAAGCTCCACCCAACAGCCTGCCATCAATAAAATTCTGCTTTTGTGGAGCTCTCTACTCCCAAATGCCACTAAGTAGATAAATGCATATAGGTGCCAGAATTGCATGCAGTCCTCATAGCACCTTCATTTTTTGTTTGTTCCCTTTCTGTTCTGGACCAGAAGAAACTATAAAACCCAAAAATCCCCTGAAACACAGGTCCTAGTTCTCATTTATGAGACAGCTTAACTATATAATTTACTTTTAAGTCTGATTTTTTAGTCAAATGAACTAGATCAAATTTTTTTTTTCTAATAATTACTAATTTTATCTTATGAAATTTTTAGAGTAGGCATCCCTTGCAAAACTAATCTAATTATGGCATGTTCTTAGTTCTAATATCTTTTTTTTTCAAGCCTAACCTATTTATTTGATGCAAAATAGTTTTGCTTACTTGCTTTTACTTGACCATGTCTAGTACGTCATTAATTGTACACCATTGCTTTCTTGTTAGATCTCCTTGTGATAGTTTTATCTTCCTGATTTTAGGTTAACCTCTCACATGCAAGATAACAGCTGAGCTGAGACTATCTCTGTGAAGCTGTCTGACCCTTCAGCTCTTTCATAAGTAGAATATAAGTGGGGTGGGAGAAGAGAAAGAGGAGCATTACTTTTTTCTTCTTGTTGCTATTACATAAACCCATGTGTTCAGATCAGCTTAACAGTGGTCCCTAAGACTTGACACAGCAGATCAAATGCATGGCAGCACATCATTTGATCGGAAAGAGTGTCTTTTAGGGCACAAGTTAAAAGTACTGACTGCAACTGGAAAAAGTAGCATTCAAACTTGTTTAGAGTTTAGCTTCAGAACTAAAATCAGAGTTTTTGGGTCGTATTCTAAATTGCTCATATAAATATAAATGTATTTGTAATGTACATTAAGCAACATTACACTGTAATTAGCAAAATACAACTAGGGTAGCTGCACTGCAATCTCCAGTAACCTGAGGAGAAAGTAATTTCAAAACTGTTAGGTTCATTTTAGAGGCTTGCATCCCTCTGTGTGTTAATCTATTTCCAGTCCAGTTTTACAGACTTGCAGTTTGGCTCTTCTATAGCAACGCTGCGTGCAGTACTTCTGGCTGAATTCAATGATACATTCGAGAATCAATTCTTTTGAAGCAAAAGGAAACTATCTTTAAATAGAAATTTTAAGATCCCATTTTGTAACTACTATTTCAGATTTTAATGTTGCATTTTCCTTTACATAGCTAGAGAAGGTGCAGTTTTGAAATAAACATGGTTCCCCAAAGCTTTATGAATTCAACATTCTGTTGGCCAATGGTATACTTAGCTTCAGAGCTTAGAGGGAAGCACCTTTGTACATATGAAGTCCCAGAAAAAATAAGCAAAGAATGCTGTTTATTTCTGAATAGATATTTACAATAATTTCAATATAATTTTATTTGTTAGCATTTCATGGTCAAGCTAGCTAAAACAACTTTTTTTTTTTTTACTTACAGTAAACATTTCTTGTTGCAAGAACTAACCTTGTAAAATGGATCATTTTTTTGCTAGAATAAAAGAGGTACTGCAGAAGGAATGAATAGTGGTAAAATACAGGTTGACTTCTTGATCCCTTGGGGAATCATGCTTGTGCTAGGTTTGCAATTTCCAAATTACTGTTTTCAAAGGTTGTTTAGCAGAAAACAGATAACAATAATGAAGTGTAGCACTTGAAGCATTACCAACTGTAGAAGACAGACTGCTCTCCCCTTCTACTCAATATGCTGAATTTGATGCCCATCTTAGTTGCTGCATGATAGTTATCATGTGAAGGGATAAGTTTGTTTTAGTGTTCTTTCACAGAGAAGGTCACAATGAAAATTTATGATTGTATCAATAGGCCTCTAAACTTTTTTGCCACTTTTGCTCAAATGCAAACTCAGACTCTAAAGTGAAGTCTGAAAAAGAAAACATATGCAAAGAGGTGTGTAATGTCTTTCTCCAGAAGCGGAAGTAAGTTTCTGAATGTCACTCAAATGATTTTAAATATCAAACTAACATTAGTCAATAACATCTGTTGGGGGGAAAAGAACACCTTTAATGAGAGATCATTTTTGATGTCTTGCCTTTGTATAAAACTCCCTTTAATAAAAAAATCAAACAATAGCTTCTGTCTACATATATGTAAATATCCAAATACCTGATGCCTCAGATTACTTGGAAGTCCTTAGGGATTAGCTTTGAAGGTTCCATATAGACAGATGTGATTAAAATGTAGCTTTTGTTCTCTAATTGCGACTTTTTTCACTTGCTCTGTGGTAAAATTACTCTGCAGCCCTGTGCAGTTGAAAATAATTCTTGGTTTCCTCTGTGCAGAGAATCATTGGCAGGATCCTCCTCTATTCCATTACTGGAATAAAGTACTTTTGTACTTGTACTTATGTCACTCCTGACAGATGCCTGTCGATCCTGATCTGAAAGACCTTTAGTGATGAAGGTTTAACACCCACTCTATCCCACTCTTCTGCTGTTCTTGGCAGTTGAAATCTTTCCTGAATATCTAATCAGAATCTCCTCGGCAGAAGTCCACTACTTCATGCTCTTTTTGGACAGTGGAAAAGCTACAAATTTTACTTACTTTGACTTCAGTGAAGCTTTTGAAAGGAAAAAAAAAATAAATTAGAGAAAGATATGAAAGAAAATAAATTCAGCAGAAGAAGGTAAAAAGTAATTCTATGTAAGAATAATAAACAGCATTGGGTAGGATCGGTGGAAGTGGCTGTTTAGAAGAGTACAGAGGATGATGAGATGACTGTGGCTCAACAATGTCAGGATATTCTGAAAAGATATACGCATCACTCTGGGAAGTGTAAACAAACATATTAAGTAACTTCTGTGTAGTACAAGGTAAGGTGAGGCTGGACAGAAGACATGGTGGTCTAATGGTTAGGGTTCAGTGCTCTCACTGCCACAGCCTGGGTTTGATTCCCCGTCAGGGAAGATTCTTTGTGACTTGGTCTAGGTGATCCTGCTCTGGCAGGGGGGTTGGACTAGATGATCTTCTAGGTCTCTTCCAACCTAACATTCTGTGATTCTGTGGACTATTGCATCCTATTATGAAAGCTTCATTTACATAAAAGATGTAAAGCAATTAATGGAACTCAGATAATAAAAATGGAAAGAAGCTGAACTGTAGAATATATGATCTGAAAAGGTTAAACAAGCTGGGACTTGAGAAGAATGGTTTAGTTCGGATGGAATCTTACGGATCAAGTTCCAACTCCCCTCCCATAGTTAGGGACACCTTCTACTAGACTAGGTTGATCAAAGCCCCATCCAACCTGGTCCTGAATACTTCCAAGAAAGGGTCATCCACAGCTTTTCCAGGCTGTGCCTCACCACCCTCACAGTGAAAAATATATTCCTAATGAGTCTACCTTCTTTTAGTTTGAAGTTGTTATATCTCATCTATCACTATACAACCTGGTAAAGTGTGCATCCATTTTTCCTGTAGGACCACTCTAAATACTGGGAGGCTGCTGTAATGTCTTTCTGGAGCCTCCTCTCCTGCAAGCTAAACAACCTCAGTTCTCTTAACCTGCACTCACAGATGAAGTACTTAAGTGCTGCATCTGGGGAAGAACAACTCTATGTATAGGCTGGGGGCTGATGTTAATCTGTTGAAGAGCAACTCTGACCTAGAGGTCCTGGTGGACAAGAGGATGCCATGAGCCAACAATGGCACCCTGGGATGTATTAATAAGAGTGTGGTCAGCAGGTAGAGTGATGTTCTCCTCCCCCTCTACTCTGCACTGATGAGGCCTCACCTGGAATACTGTGTCCACTTTTGGGTATCCCAGTTCAGAAAAGACAGAGAACTACTGGAGACAGTCCAACGCAGGGCCACTAAGATGATTAAGGGAATGGAGTATCTCCCTTATGAGGAGAGGCTGAAAGAGCTGGGGCTCTTTAGTCCGGAGGAGACTGAAGGGGGACCACATCAATGTCTATCAATATGTTAAGGGTGAGTGTAAGGAGGATGGAGCCAGACTCTTCTCAATGTCATCCAGTGTTAGGACAAGAGGCAATGGGAGTAAGTTGGAGCACAAGAGGTTTAGGGTAAACACAAGGAAAAACTTTTTCTCAGTGAGGGTGACAGAGCTCTGGAACGGGCTGCCCAGGGAGGTTGTGGAGTTTCCTTCTCTGGAGACATTAAAGACCCACCTGAATGTGTTTCTGTTTCACTTGGTCTAGGTGATCCTGCTCTGGAAGGGGGGTTGGACTAGATGATCTTTCTAGGTCCCTTCCAACCCTTACCATTCTATGATCCTATGACCTGTTCCAGCCCCCTGATCAGCTTCACAGCCCTCCTCTGGACCCACTCAAGCAGATCCATATATTTCTTACAGTGGGTGATCCAAAGCTGAACACAATACTCCAGGAAGGGGCTCATGAGAGTGGAGTACAGGCAGAGAATCACCTCCCTTGACCTGCTGGTCATGCTTGGTTTTGGTGCAGTGAAGGATAAGATTGTCTTTCTGAGGAAAGTTTATGAGGAAGATGACAGCTTTCATCAAGCAGGTGAAACAGTTAACAAGGACAAAATATATGATCATTTGTAGACTTTTCAATTGTCCTCTTAGTTTTTGCTATCATATTTTGCATAAGGGTTTTCCAGGAGTTGATCACTTATCAGGAGTGTCAAGACAGTCTGATGTTAACTTGTCATCCTTGATATGTTCATTGATTTACTCTAAGAGTGTCCTTACTGTGGGCAAGACGTGGGGGAGTCCATCTTCACTTGGGTGAGTCCATTTTCACTTGGGCATTCACAATCTTGGTTGCCCTGTCCCCCAGGAATTTCCTGTGATCCCTCCTGAATTCTGAAACCATGATTCTTAAGTAAGTTGTTAGGGGGGCTTGACTAGATGACCTTTAAAGGTCACTTCCAACCCAAAACATTCTACAATTAAGTTTCTATGATCAGTGGTGGTGGGTTGTTGACTGTCTCATACTGACAAGCATTATTACATTATCTGTTGATTTACATGCATAGTTTCTTGCTTCTGAAAACTGTGGCTCTGGCCTCTCTAGTGTGAACAGTTTTTCATAACACTTAAGACCCCATAGACCCACAGAGGCAAAGCTTTATCATCTTCAACACAGACAAGCAAAGTGTATGGGAATTCTCATTCCATTACTTTGAAAATCAGAGTGTCCAAAATACATGTTGATCACTGCAACACCAGAAGTATACAAGTATATGACAATAAAACAAAATACATTTGTTTGGAATTAATATTGATACATTTTTTGACACTTTCTACAATGTCAAATTGTGATGAGATTTTGTGTCACCTGCATTGAATGCTCTCAGTAAGATGGCTTATATGTGGGACCTGGGATATGATATTCTTTCATTCTTTGTGGATGGCATGTTGTAGGAGAAAAGGCCCTTTATATCAGAAAGAAGTGTAATTTTATAGTCAGTGTTTCTTAATTAGTTACATTTACTTGGGTTTTTTTTATATTGTTTCTAGAGCAGCTACAACTGAAATAAGGGGGAAAATCTTAAACTTTGTAGAAGAAACACCATAAAGATGTAGTAAGATTAATCTCAGCAATTAATTAAGGATGGCTAACTAAAGGTTTTGCTAATTGAAGATAAACATTACAGTGTTTATGTCCATGTTGGCCCTTCTTCATGCTAAAGCAATGATACAATTCTCAACAAGTAAGGTTTGTCTCCTTTATATAATTCCCAGGTGAGCAAGCTGATGAATGAGGAAAAGCATCAGATATTTGAAAAAAATCTTAGAAAATAGATTCTGAAGGGGTCATGTGAGGTCATACTCTTCATCCCCTATTAAATATGTGCATATTTAATATAATTTCTGTGAGAAATCCTGGTAAATTAAGTGGAATAGACTATGTGAGCGAATAAAATGTGTCTGTAGGTCTGAGAGCATTTTTTGTTTAATTATTAAGCTGCAATTTTAGGGTTTTTTTTCAGAAGTACACTTGTTGATTTAAGGAACTCTGAAATGGTCAATCATCTAAAAGCAGTAAGTTCCATATATTTACCAGGGAAAAAAAAATGATACTACAAACAAACAAACAAAAACAAACAAAAAACACACTAAAGAAGCACCTTTCAAATAGTATTGTTGTGCATTTAAATTGTAAGTATTAATACAACTAAATATATAATTAAGAGCACTAGATGCTGCCACTCTCGGGCTTTTTTGTTCCATCAGAGCCTTACAGTTTTAGTCAACTCATACAGATTTGTTCATACTATGTTTAATTCTGAAAGTAGTAAATAATATTGCTTCTGAAAGAGAAGTGCAACTTTTCTAAAAGCATTATTTTAGGCAGCATTTATTAAACAGCATTTATAAGCTCAGCAGATTCTAGATAATTTTCAGCTTCAGAGAAAATGCTACCTTGAACACAGAAAATATCTTTGAGAAATTGCACTTGGGAAAGGTATTGTAATAAACAACATGATCTTCAATTAGAGTGTCCCCTCTCCAGGAAATATGTCCACTTTGAATGAACCTGAAAGTGGAAAAGAGCATCATGATGATACTGTATTGATATTCTAGAAGCTGCAATCATAGTTTTGACAAAAAATGGTCAAGGAAGAATAAGGCAATTGTCACATTTGACATATGACTGACTTTCACCACACAATGTGATAATGCATGTATTAAAACAAATTAAGAGCAGTGTGTTTTTTAGGGCAAGATTCATCTGCCTCAAATTTTGTAAGTATTTTCCAACTGCTCAGCTGGATAATAACATCCACAGGTTTATTGTTGGACCTAGTTCTTATGGCAAAAGTCAGCTCTAAACCAAGTGAGAATTGCCATCATAGATTCCTTTGATGTTATGCTTTCATTTAACAGGTCTAGATTTGAACTATCATTAACATGTATCTGTGTAAAATGTTATATATTTTTAGAATGCTTTCAGTTATAGATATGACATTTGCCTTACTCAAATGCTTGAAATAGAGAAGATAGTTCATATCTACATTTTGTATTCTATGGCAAATTTAATATCAGAGCTAGATTATTAATTCCTCACTTATTCTAGTTAACAATAATCTGTAAAAGCAAACCTACTAAAAGCAGTAATATTTTTTGTGAAATTTTATTAAGGGTCTTGCAAACCATGTGTCAATCTGTTGAAAGAAAATGTAGTACTGGATCTTCAGTACTACCTAGTTTGTCTTAACCTTTGTCAAAACATCTGACAAATGATCACTCAAAATAAACTTAACTAACCTTTCTAAAACCCACAAATTCTAGGTTATCTGGTGACAGTGACCATCATAGGAATAATTTGCTTCCTATTTTGAATAACAGGAGTGTGACAGAAACAGCAGGTGGATTTAGGTCAGGATTTCCAGGATTTGGAAGCTGTATAAATTTTTTCCTCCTTCCAAACAGCATTAAACCATTCAACAGTCCTTTCATTTCAACACTGAAATTTTGGCACTTTTTGTCCTGTGAGGATATATTCTCTCTCTTCTGTCCATCAACTGATCCTTAACCAATCCAACCAACTGAATTCTTAAATTTTCTTTGACAGCTTACATTACATGATCTGTTGTTCTTCCAGCCTGCTTTGCATGTGGGTACAAACATGGCTTGTTGCATATCCCCAGATACTGAGCTCTCTACATATATATATTAGTGGTAAATACACAAGAGTTCAATCAAAAATAATCAGACAAGACACAAAAGTTACTAATCAGAAGAAAAAACCCTAACCCATGCAGGAAAAGTTTCACTCATTTCTAGTGTTGCTAAAAGTGTCTAGAGACAATTTAGAAGTCCTTAGTCATACAGCTCGCATAAATTAACAAATCTGTGAAACTGAGCTAAAAAATGGCTCAAAAATCCATATTATTTATATCCCACTTAAGCAACATTATGAGAAATCAGCTTTTAAAGCATTTCATAGGCTTGAATCACTGCAGTCATGAATAGAAGTCATGAACTACAGTCACGGCCATTTAAATATGAGATACATTATTTTGCTTTCCCTGTATCCAAATGAATAAGACTTGCTTATTGTGATAAAATACATCAGAATGTTACAATGCTGCCATGTATATTACTTAGGATGTAGTTAGATATAGTAGGGGGAAAATTTCCCAGGAAGGAGGTGAATGAAGAAGCACATATGAATGTATAAGAAGAAAATACTACGTTTATGCTATGGACAAATTGTAAACAGCTGGAATTCAAAAATTAAAAAATATGACAGGTGGTAGCAGGACATGGCTATCTCTGAGTTGTGTCTTTACAGTGAGATGATACGTCTGATACTACTAATGCCTTTAATGGCATTAAGGCATCTTGTGTCTGCAAGAAATTAAGAAGTTTGTCTAGACAGTTTAATTTGGTGAAAGAAACAAAGTCTTTAAAAAAATTTACTATATTTACTATTTTATGAGGATGTCTTCTCTAATGTTCTTAGGTCTTGATAGAGTACCTTGCTTCTTTAATCTTTTATTTTTTTTCCCCCATTCCATATATTACCGTAGCATGCAATATTGTAGTTAGGAAAGCCAAAGCTCAGCTGCAGTTGAAACTAATAATGAATGGAAAGAATGACAATAAGAACTTTTTGTATGTGCACCAATATACAAAGGACATACAAAGGACCAAAGTACCCAATGTCTTTTTATTGCCTTAGTTTTCACTGGCGAGATTTGCCATCTGGCTTCTCAGGTCACTGAGCCTACTGGCAGAGTCTCTGGGACTATATAATTACCCATTGTACAGGAAGACAATAAGGAAGCAATCAGGCCAATTTGGTGTACACAAATCCATGGCATCAGATGGGCTTTACTTGAGATCGCTGAAAGAGTTGGCCATAGTCATTGTAAGGCCATGCGTTATCACCCTTGGAAGGTCATAGAAACTGAGTTCCTAAGGAGTAGAAAAGACAAATACCACAGACATCTTCAGGAGGATGAAGAATGCAAACACAGGTAACAACAGACCTGTCAGCCTAACTTCTGTCCCCAAATTATGCAGCAAACTACCCTGGAAGCCCTATCCAAACATATGTATGACAAGAAGGTGATGGAAAAACCCAGCATAGATTTACCAAGGGGAAATCTTGCCTGCCTACAATGCCAGGCTCTGTTGGAAGGGGACAGCAGTACATGATATACACTGACTTTGGCAAAACATTTGACAGTCTCAACATAGTATGCTTGTAGTCAATTTGATAAGTGGACTGTAAGATGAGTGAACAATTAACTACATCTACAGACTCAAAAGGGTTGTGATCAGCAGCACAAAGTCCAAATGGTAGTCATTATTACTGGCATCCCTTAAAGGCTGATGTGGGGGTAATATTTTTAATATCTCTGTTAATAATTTGGCAGGACAGAAAACACCTTCAGTAAGTTGATGGATGACACCAAACTGGAGACGGGGACCAAAACACAAGAATGGCCAGCAACATGTCAGATTGTGTTATCAGAAGCATAGCCATCAAGTGAAGGAATGTGATGCACCCCTTTGGGCTATTCACATCTGAATTGATGAGCCTGCTTGTGGGCTTCCTAGTACAAGAAAGACATTACCATCCTGGTGCAAGCCCACTAGAGGGTCATCAAAATGCTTAGGGGACTGCAGTACATGGTATACAAGGAGAGGCTGAGACAACAGGGTTTGTTTACCCATAAGAGAAAAGAAGGCTGAGAAGACATTACTTTGAACTAATAAGAGCATGTAGAGAAAGCAGAACCAGATTATTTTCTGAGATAGATGGAGATGGGGCAGTTTAGCAACAGCACAAATTACATCTGAATGTTGTCCTACTGCAGTGAGTCCAGTGGAGCTAGTAAGGGTCTGGAGCACATGAAGTATTAGGAGAGACTGAGAGAATTGGGTTTGTTTAGTCTTAAGATGAGAAGTCAAGAGGATTTCTTAGTGCATTTATAAAGTTTTTAGCAGTGTGACATAGAGAAAGCAGAGCTAGGCTCCTCTCAGAGGTGCAGAGCGTATTGCACAAGGGGCAATAGACCAAAGTTGGAACACAGAAAATTCTGATTAAATGCAAGGGAAACAGTTTTATTTCAAATCTGTTAAGCACAGGCCCAGACATGTTGTGTAATCTCTACTCATTCACCTGGACAAGGTATGGGGCAACATGATCTGGTTGAGCCTGTTTGCAGCAGGAACCTGTTTGGATTAGATGAACATCAGAAGCTGCCTCTAACCTAGATTTATAGATTCTGTGGTTTTTTTCATAGTTTTATTGAAAGTTTGTATGTATCCTATATTTTTAATTCAGTGGAAAAAGACTGTATTAATTTATTTGAACAGTCTCATTTTATAAAAGAGAACATTTAGAAGACAATATAAACATTTTCTAGACAATAAAAACATTTAGAATGCAGAATTATATGTTTTACCAAATTTTGTTTGATTTAATGTAAATATGTCTAATATTTGCTATCAATGTGCTATAGAATACTCGTTTTGTTACGCTGCACCACAGAAATAGTCCCTCAGTGAATTAATTGTAATTGTTCTTTTCATAGTACACCCATAGAGCATGTCTTTATATATTACAGCTGTATATGCACCAGTCATGGACAGGAGAATTCTGGTCTGAGGCTGTGTGGTCCTTCTGTTAAGTCTTATTCAGGTCTTTAAGGGATGGAGAAGTCAATAAAGCAGATATATTTATTAAATACACACACACACACACATATATAATTTATGCAGTCTGGAATCAAGTCTGCCAAGCAGTCTTCTAGACAATTCCTCTTCCTTAAACACAGTTATATCAAAGACAAAAAGCAATTCTGCCTCTACCGACACCTTTGCATACTTTACAGATGTTTTCCCAAGACTACCATGTGCTCAGGTGGTAGGGTAAGGCTTTGGAAGGTTATGTGTAACAGCACCACCTGGTGAAATATTTTTAAAGCGTACAGAAGGCAGTACTAGCAGATAGGCTGGTAGCCTTGTGAAAAAGAAGACAACGTTGAACCAAGCTTTTCCCAAAATCATTTCTCTAATTTATTGCATGTTTCAGATGCGCTTTGAAGATCTCAAGCAATAAACCTAGTCATTTAGTATGAAACTTGCAATTATTTTATGGTCACACCATTGAAGCAGTCATCAGTACTGGAAGAGAAGTCTCAAGAGGTCAATTAGCTCATCCCCTGACCCAAAACAGGGTCATGTACAGCCTGCTAGCTGCTCTCTAACTCGTTCCAGTGATGTAAGAAACTCTTTAGGCAAAAAAATTCTACAGGCTCACTAAAATATTCCCTGTTAAATCTACAAGCTATCACTTCTCTCCTGTTTATCATACAAACCAGTTGTTCCCTTCTTTTTCAGAGGTTTTTCTTCCTCTTTCTCCCAACTTCCCTGAGTGTTTTCCAGTCTTTTCATTACTCATTCTAATTTTTCTGTTATAGATTAACTTTATTCTGGTCTAGTTCCTCCTTGAAGAGCAGTGCCAGATAGAACGTAGTGCTCTAGATGCTGCCTTGACTTACCAGTGACAAGTAGAGCAGCAGAATCACTCAGTATGAATTAGAGGCTATATTTCTGATTATAAACTCCAACTGGACAGGTAGCTTTTTGAGAGAACATATGACTACTGTTTTGCAACAACCTTCAGATCTCTTTTTGCAGGTCTGTAATAGACCAGATGTTTTTTGTTTTCTTTACAAAGTGTATTTCTCCTGCCTACAGGTATCACACTATCACAGAATGTTAGGGGTTGGAAGGGTCCTAGAAGATCATCTGGTCCAACCCCCCTGCCTGAGCAGGATCACCTAGACCAAGTCACCTAGGAGCAGATCCAGGCGGGTCTTAAGTGTCTCCAGAGATGGAGACTCCACAACCTCCCTGGGAAGCCCATTCCAGAGCTCTGTCACCCTCACTGAGAAAAAGTTTTTCCTTGTGTTTCCCCTAAACCTCTTGTGCTCCAACTTGCACCCATTGCCTCTTGTCCTGTCATTGGATGACATTGAGAAGAGTCTGGCTCCATCCTCCTTACACTCACCCTTAACATATTTATAGACATTGATGAGGCCCCCCCTCAGTCTCCTTGAGGCCAAAGAGCCCCAGTTCTCTGAGTCTCTCCTCACAAGGGAGATGCTCCACTGCCTTATGGGTTTCCCCTGCACATCAGGATCCTACTTTTTTATATCATATCCCCAGCTTCTTAAGTTTTATTTTTACTTCTAACATACTTGAGTCCTCTTTCAGTTTGATCACATTTGCAGATTTAATAAACCAGTTCTCTCATCTCATCCCCAGGCTATGCATGAAAATATGACAGAGAACCAGACTTAGGACAGACTTGCACAGCATCTCCCTAGATTGCTCTATTCATTCAGACACTGAGTCAGAAATAGCTACTCTCCTGGTGTGGATTTTCTGATCTCTAGCAACTGTGTACTCACTCTATACTAATTTAAACTGTGGATTGTCTCCCTGGTTTGCATATGAGAATACCATTTGAGATGGTTTTAAAAACCTTACTCAACTGTCTTATTTCTCCAAAGTCTGTTACCCTGTCATGGACAGAAATTAGGTATCATCAACCAGTGCCTATGATTAAAATAAAAAAATTCCAGTTTATTTGAAAACATCTTCTTATCCAGGTATCCTCTCTCTACTAGAAGACAGACTCAATTTTTTTCTTAATTATATTTACTTTGATAGCCAGCTGATTGAAACAGACCCTGAAAGAAATTATACTTAACCATAAAGCCTCTCCACAGAGGCCTGTTATAGCTTCCCACCTTATTCAGTAGGTCCTTGGTTTTGATTTCACAACTCAAGTAATTAAAAAAATAATTTCTCACTATGGGTCTTACTGTTACATTCTTCATGCATCATTTCATGCCTTAGTCTTTTTTTATTTTGTTCCTTCATATTAATGTTTTTCTACTTTTTAATATTGTTTCTTCTGAATACTTCTAATTATGTTGGGGTTTTTTTCCCAATGAGATGAACTGTACTGATTTCAGGAACACAGAACATTGTTGCCTTCTATTAGAAGTTGCAGCTGCATTGAGACACCAGGATGACAGAATATTTGAATCTATGCAATATGCAACTCTTCCCACTTACGAATTTGCCTTTGTTGCAAAATGAATTTACTCTCTCTGCCAATATATTTACAACAAAGCATGAAACTGTGGGCTTTATTCCTTCCCAGTCCAGTTGACTGTATGACATAATTCACAATGCAGTGTATTTTGACACCAGTTTTATTTTTTTCCTGATACTTTGCACAGTTTTGTTGACTTATATGTAACTATTTGTCACTAGTCTACAACTTTTTTTTTTTCCATTCTATGATAGCAACCGATTCACATAATAAATTTTTCTTTAAAACAAACCAAACCAGAATAAGAGCTCCAAGCATAAAAGATTTATCTTCTAAAATTTTGCTAATCTCCTATTTTTCTTAAACATGCCATCCTATGTAGATAACACAGATCTATAAAGCAAACATATTGAGGAAGAATGTATGTTCCATATATAGTTTTGTTATGCTAGATAAGATATTCCCCATTTTTTTTTACTATGCTACAGTTTCCCAAGGTTACAAATAAATACTCAAGGCATGGTTAAAGCATTCAGCCTTTGCTCTGGCATTTTCAGCACCTGATTTTTTATCTTTGTGATTGTCTTAATGCTATTTTCTTGCTTATAATAACACTAACCATGTTATGATAATCATAGCCCCTATTTAAGCAATATTTTCAGTAATAAAACAAAATAAGGCACTTACTTATAGATGAGGGAAGAAAAAAAAAGCTACCTCTGGCAAACATGGTAGCGAGTATTTTATATTAGGAATGACTGTCTTATCAGAAGAATGTATTTACCCAGAAGGGATTTCAGTCAGGATAAATATTTGTTCTGAGCTAAACTATTTGGTTTCAATCTTCATGTATCCTGGAAAGTTGAAATAAGTTTTATTCTCAGGCTGAAGTCTTCACATACTACATTCTTAATTAGTGTCCATATAAAGACATTCAAAGACACTGAAGACCATCAAACTAGGTTATATTTGTTGTGATGCCTTCTATCCCATGGCTGATTTCCTCTGACAATAAGGAGGTCCTCTGTGTTATGGGAAGATCCTTATTATTATTTGTTCACTGGCACCATATAATATATTAATTATACATTTACTTACTAAATTTTACAGTTTCTCTGCTACTGATCCTTCACCCTAGTTTGCAACATCACAAAGCATGCAGTGTTAATGAAAAACATTTTTTTGGCATTCTCATAGGTTACAGACTTATGAGCTCCTTAAGCTAATAGGTGTTTAGCACATTTTCAATGTCAATACTAGATAAATGATGAAGTATAATTAATAATATCATTATGTTCTGGGGAGAGGGTGGTGAGTTAATGCAAATCCTCTATGATCTGTCATAGATAATATTTTTTAAGTCAAAGACATTTTTTTCAAAACAGAGAGTGAGGGTGACTTGAGAAGAGAGGGAGAGTGTTATCAAGTGATAAGTGATTATATTGCTTGCTCTATGCTTCTGTTTTTCCATCTATGAAATGGTGATGTCTTTTCCCCTGTAAATGCTGTGCGTTTTTAATCTATTTAAAGATTTTTGACATAAATGGAAGAATGGATTTACTTACCTCTTCCACTCCAATTGCTGTGTTCTTCTAATTTATATGGCTTTTACACCTCACGAAATGTTCTTTTTTTTTTTTTTTGCAATTGTCTTTTGAACCATCATCCCACTTGCTGAAAAATTCTGAGACTATGCCCTTGCCATTGGGAATTTTGTATTTTCACTCTGTAATGAATAGTTGTGGTCACCAACAGCATATTCTCAGATATTCACCAGAATATCTATATGCATCATCTGCATGTGCAACATGTTCCACTATTTTGCAGTATATCAAATGAGTGAAGCTGTTTGCCAAGAAGCGCTTTAAGGGTTTATAAATTGAGTGATACATAATACAAAGGGACTTAAGTCCATTTATAGTGATCATACAGAAGACTGTTTGCTTTCCTGGAAATTGGTATGACTGGAAAAGAACATAAAGCAAAAGTAGAGTCACTTTTCTTTTGATTGGGGGAGTTCTATAGCTCACATCCCTAGGAATGCTGAACATCCCCACAGAAATTGTCTGTATCAAGGTGTTGATGTTCAACATCTTTGAGGACTATGAGACTTATTTCAGTGGAATTTATCAGTATTTAGACAGCCTCAGGAACTGGCCCAAAAATAATAAAAGAATGACCTTATTTTTCAATTATGGTTTCTACTACTAATTGTGTAATTTAAATTGTTTTGCTTTTAACTAGATTTTGACATCTAAAAGTTGCTGGCATAATGCTAAGACTAATATTTTTTGTGCTTTTTCACCATTGTTATGGATGTCTGACTTTTATGGAAGAAAGACTGTTCCTGTTGTGCTGTAACTGTGCTTATGCCATTTCTGCACAGGAATCAAAGAGGAAAAGGGTGCAAGTAATACCTGATCTAAATTTTCTCAGACAACATAGTCCCTTCTTCAATGGCCAGAAGTCAGCTGGTCAGTTTTGAAGGCAGATCTTTTTCAGCTTCTGGATGGGTTCACCTTCACTGAAAAAGGGCTAGGTTTGTTTTGTTTTGTTTGATTCAACAATTAATTTACTGATAATTATCTGGGAAAAGTAAAAAAGGCAAATGGAATGGCTTTGCAATTCACTTTTGAATGATGCTTATATAGCACTGAATTTAACTACCATCTTTATACAGTTAGGGTTTTTTAGAAGAGAATACAATGTGGGTGAGAACTTAAATTGCATCCTTGGATCTGTTTCTTGAAAAGATACCTGTTTTCTATTACCAGCCTTAATGACTAGCCTCAAAGATTTCTGAAATGCTCCAGAAACTCAAATTATAATAGCAGGACTATTACAATGTGCAGATTGCTCTGTCCAATGTAAGAAAACTGAAATAGTTCTAGGGGAATAGATGGGCTCTCATGGAGATAATTCTCTCAAAGCTTTTTAATAAAGGTCCTACTGAGGGGGATCAGAGGGTCATCCATCCTTGGAAACTGTCTCCAACAGTGGCACGTATTAGATGCTTAGTTTTATGCACAGAAGTTCATGATGAATAACAGAGACCACACCTTATGTGAAGATCTGGACTTTACTGCTAGTCTAATGCTGTAACAGCCCTATAAAATATAACAACCACTAATTTTTAGTCCAGTGACAACAACACTACTACTTCTAATCGGGATTTCTTAATTCTGTTAAAGGTCATTAGCAATATAATAAAACCAACAGCATCTGCTCTTTAAGCTCTCACCATTCCATTGGATTTTTACAAGTTGTTAGTGTCTTGAGTTTTTGAAAAGGGGAATACAGTGTTGAAGGTTAATTCCTTTTCTCAGAGTTATTTTTTCATGTTTCCTGATTTCACCAGGCTTATACTATTGTTATTTATATTTTGCGTGCATCGTACTGCCATGATTCCTTTAGCAGCAGCAGAACTATACCATTGAACAAAGCTAAGCAAAAAATGAAACTAAGTTAGGTAACATCATATATAAACAAGCTTAATACTACAGGACCAGCAGCAGACACCTGGAAGCTGAGTAGTTTTGCTGTTACAGATGCAACAGCTCAGATAATAGTAATCTGATCACAGAGCAAAAGACAATTTTCACTTTTTTTTTTTTTTTTAGCTACACTTAAAAACCACTTAAAGTGCCAGATTGTGTTGGCCATAAGGCTACAACAGAAAGGTGTAAAATTAAAAATTGGGAAAAAAGTGTGATGTCTCCTCTGACTCCCTTTTCACCCTTCAGTAATTTGTGGCTATGAGAAACAATTGTTCAGAAACATTCTGAAGGTTGTTTCTGACCCTAAAAGTCACCAGCAGATTCCCACAACTTTCTCAAGTTGTTATTTGAACCCTTGGAAAGACTTAACATTCATGGCATCCTTCAGCAGAGTTCCACACTTTTTTTTTATGCACTAAAAATCATTAGCATTACCAAAAAAATCTGGTGAACATCACTGTTTCATACCAGACCTGTGAAGTTGGTAATCAAAGGGACACATGAATGGCTACTTCAGAGACAATGGCAGAAAAGCAGTTCCCTAGCTTAACTGGATATTGAGAGCAAACAAAACAAGTACTGATCTTCCTACAATAACATAATGTATTACTATAACCTTTCTTAATCAAAATACTTGTACAGCTTTTCCAGATTTTTTTTTTCCAAATACTCAATGAATGGAACAAGTTTAATTTTAAAAGGAACAACTTTTCATAGATCCAGAAAATGACCATATTTCTCTTCTGTTTGAAATGCTAAACTATGGTGCAATATCAAAACCACAATTTCATACCCTATGAGATGGGAATAGGAATCATTGCAAACATTTTTTCTTGGTTTTGTTTTGTTTTGTTTTGTTTTTAAATGGAGCAACTCATATTTCCCCATGCTTTTGGATATTATCAAATTTGCAAACCAACAAAATCAGTTTATAAATTAGATAAGATTTCATTAGGCTTTTTCCTCTCACTTTCAGTATTTCATCATGACACTAATTAACATTTCATGCATTGCTTCTGCAAATTCTGAATGTCTTTTGAAATTTGTACTTCTACTTCAGCTTAAACACACACATTTTCCTCTCTCCTTTTTTTTTTTTTTTTTTTTTTTTTTCTCTTTAATACATGTCCCAGCTGCCTAGAAAATGGCCAAGGCTGGGATTTGAATTTTTATTTTTTTTTCTGCTTCACTATGAAGGACATTTTTAAAGTACTGTCTCAATTGGTTTAGAACAGGGTACATTTTGGACCCAGAAAAAAATATCCTTCCTTTTTTTTTTTTTTCTGCAGGGATAATATGTAGATTGTGTTGTGAGTCAGTGGTCTTTGAATCAATGGTCTTGCTCTGTATTCAGGAAATCAGTATCTTTTTTTATCTATTAAAATGGTAGGAAGACTATTGCTCCACTTGAATGAGAGTAAGGAATAATCCAGTCCAATAACCTTTCTCTGGGAAAAAAAAATAGCCACATTGCAATTCAGTGGAAGATGCAAGAAACACACTATGATATAATCTGCCTTTCATATTTTTGTCTCATCTCTGTAACTACTGCCTTACACTGAAATTTCTCATTAAACAATAGGATAAATACTCATAACTTATATTGGTGATTATCAGACTTACTTTGACAACCAAATAAAACCAAATCGATTTTGTCACCCTGATAAATCCTTGTTCTTAAAAGCCTAAATGACAGACTTTCACAGATATCTAAGGGGCCTCCTTGACCCTAAACTGTGACAACAGATTAACTACAGGCTGTGTGAAATAACATATCCCACTTAATAATTTTGCATTTAATTCCTGTAATTTTCAGTCTGTTTCTTAAGAATAAGATAAAGAAAACATAAGATTCCAAGCAGTCTTTTCTAAAGTTTTCATGTAATGTGCATTTAACCTCTTATGTTTTAAGCAGGGATGGCTCATGGGCTGGTGCCCCCCAAGAGCAGCACTTTGCAGAACTTGTTGACCTGTCTTTGGCTGTGCTGTGGAGCCAAGTTCTGGAAGTGCAGCTGAGCTGGTGGTGATGTGTAATCTTACTGACAGGGCAACTTTCCCTTCAAATGCAACTCAACTGAAGGTAGTCTAATAGATCTGGGCAGTGGCAGTCCAGTGTCAAGACTGCAGCAATGGGCTTGCTCTTTTAGGAAACTTTGGTGGGCAGTTGCCAAGGAGAAGAATCTGGCCACCAGTGGACTTGTGGGCAGTGTATTTTGCTCAGGCCAATTGCTATTGATATGTTGTAGGACTGTGGGGTTCAGCATCTTCCTTGCAATTTATTTCCTGTGGCTAGAGATCTCCTAGAGCTGAGTAGAGTAGCTGAGAGTAGAGGATCTGTCTCTCTTCTCTCTCTTCTGAGAGCTAGTCAGCATCCCTGACCAGAACACCAATGCAGGAGGAGACAATAGAGGAAGGAAAATGAAATAAAAGGGTGATGGAGATTGACCCAATCATCATGGAAAAGAAAGTAATGCAGGGATCAGGAGCTTCTCTATCTCCTGGTCCTATTTAGCTCTGTCCCTAGAACCTATCACAGATCCCTTAACACTAGTAATAAGCTCTGATATTGCAGAATCACAGAATAATTGATGCTGGAAGGGACCTCTGAAGATAAGTCCAGACAGAAGTTCTCTAGGTTTATCACTGTACTACTGGAATGTGTAAGGTCTCTGGCACATGGCTGCTTTGATAAGCATCTGTGGACCTCAGCCTTTTGTTCTGTGTTGGCTTACTTCTCCAGAGGGGTACATCAGATGCCTAGACACCAGGTGCTCAAGGAACAAATTTTTTGATGTTGTTGAGTCCCAAAGGTATACAGTGCGTATTTTCTGTCAATCTTAAGTGCTAACTTTGGTTGGTTTTAGTTTTGTTGTTTGGGGTTTTTTTTTCTTGGTGGTGGTTTGTTTGGTTTTTTTTCTGTTTGTTTGTTTGTTCGTTTTTCCTTTTAGAGAAAGAAAGGTGAATAAATTGCAAGATTTTTTTTTCTGAAAGTTGTCTGCTTTTCAGCCCTCCAATTATTACATTCACTCTACCTTTCTTTTCCCTGGCACACAGCAAACTTCGGGTTGTATATTTTAGGCTTCCTAGGCAAACTGGTCTCTAAAATCATATGGCATTTCAACTTTAGCAAGGATATAATTGTTATTTGCCTGTAATAATATTCATTTAATTAAATGCATCCTGGGGGTAAAAAAAAAAAGTGTTAATATGTTAGTTAAAAAGTAGAGCACTCAAATTAGGTCAAATTCAGATGTAGGTAGTGTATAATTTTAATTACCTTGTCCATATATAGAATGGTGCAGACATTAATTACCTGAGTACAGTATTTTTAATTTTTTTCCTGGACCTTTGCCTCTAACTTTAGAGCTGATCTAAGGACTGAGGGGGGTCCTAGACATTAAGGTGTGGGATGTTCCTAGCTGGAGTTTGAAGAATGGATTGAAAAATGCAGGTTTCTAGTTTGGAGAGGTGAAGTAGAGGGGTGAGTCCACCTGGCAGGCAAGAAAACAGTAAGTCAAATGGACATGGAACTTAGTACTTCCTCTTGCTCAGCTGTTGAAGCACCTCATGTTTGGTCTTCAGAAGAACACATAATGCTGAATTTATTTTGTTAAGTCGAAAGAGATAGAAAGCAGTGGAAAGCCATTAAAGCAGAACCATCTGGGGGAAGACAACCAGTACCATCATCTGTATTAACATAGAATCATAGAATGGCTAGGGCTGGAAGGGGCCTCTGAAGGTCATCTAGTCCAACTCTCTTCTATAAAGTTTAAGTAGTTTTTTGAGGATGGCTGTTGTATATGTGAAACAGAGAACATCTGTTCTGCTCTTTTACATTTTTGTGAGTCTGTACAGAATCATGTAATTATTCTTGTTTTGTAAGTAAGTACATATGTGATAGTGGTTTTCCCGCCCTTGGGAGATCAAAGCTCAGGTGCCTTCAGATCCCAAATATTGTGTTCTGCTTTTAAAATGTTTTACATTGTAATTCTGGTTTGTCTCTTGATTATTTTTTAAACTCCCCTTTCTTATTCCACCATGTATATGTGTGTGGATGAGGGTGGCCAACTCCACAATTTTTGAAGTGTCTGCAAGTAAAGCCTTTTCATATTGTAAAAATTCTCACACCCACCACTACTACTCCTTCCCAGCAATTAATTCTGCCAGAACATTCTCCACAGATAGATTTGTATTCATCCTTCAATCTTATCACTGCTGCTTCTGAGAGTTTTTCACCCTCTCTCTCCTAGAACAGTGGGTGAAGTCCTAACTTTCCATTTTTCCTCATCTGTTCCTACTGCCCCAGCAAGCACTTCAGGGGAAGGAAGAGTGATAGCGAAGGAGCTTTTCTTCCTTCTAGACAGCTGAGAGGAACAGGGAGCAGGGAAGCTTAAGTCTCAAACTTGCTTCAAACCCAAGGAATCTAAGAAGTACAAGTAGTACAGCCAGGGCTTCTAAGCTATATGTACTTTTTTTTTTTTTTTTTCTGTTTTGCTACACTGATGGTTGATACACCTCTTCTTCTGGATAAAAATGTGAATGGTGGCAGAGACAGAAGGCAGCATTAGGTGTTAAAGGGGTAGTTTCAGTTCATACTACACTAGTTACTTGCCTTTACCAGTTTTTCATATTTTTTAGCATCACAATATTCCCAAATCCCTCTTGCTGTTGGCATTACTCCAGTCACCAGGAGCCACCTTTGGGACATTTTGGCTCAGCATCCATAACACTTTGGTCTCTTCCTCTACATGGAGCATTTGGGCACCCCTAAAAGCCCTGGGATACAAGGGATATGGCAAAGCAACAGCAGAGGCCTCAGAGTGAGTCAGAGAGAGCCAGGAAGGATTTGTCCTGCAGGGAGGGACATAATGGGAGACAATGAGCTGGGGAAGTAGAACTGCCTGCATGTGCTTACAGAACTAGCAAATGCTGTGCGTTAGGGATAGGTGAGTTTCATGTGTAGTTTGTTTCAAGTGTTAGGAACAGTAAAGCACCTCAGGGCAAGGAAAGCTGTGGACAATGTACGCAATTGTGGCTTCCTAACTTGAAGGTATTTTTTAAATAAAAATTGAGGGTTTTTTAAAAAAGGAGATTCAGGCTCCTGGGAAGGTACCCAGTAAAACAGGCTTGCCAAGCCCTCTGCCCGTGGGAGTGATTTAAACAGATGTTCAACAGTATCTCCCTCTTTGCGTCGGGAGATGCTAGCACGAACCCTCGGGAAGGCGCGGTGCGCCCAAGGCTGCCCCGCTGCGGCTCCCCTCGGGGAGCCGGGAGGGGCCGGGGCGGCGGGAGCGGAGCGCGGCGCTATCCTAGTTCACTGTCGCCGTCGGGAGAGGTACCTGCGCAAACACCGAACCGCTCCGGGGCGGGGAGGTCTCCCGGCTGCACGCCAGCAGGGTCCGGGCGGAGGGGCACGGCGGCCGCAGTAGGTGACCCTGCCCCTTGTGCACCTCCTTACGCCGGGGCGGAGGGGCGCGTGGCAGGAGCCCCTTTCACGATCACCCGCGAAGGCGCTTCCCGCTCCTACCGCCGCCGCCCTCGGGCGCTTGCTCTGGGCGGCCGCCCGCTCCCCTCCCCAGCGAGGAGGAGCGAACCTCCCACCCCCACCTCCGGAGGAGCTGGGCAAGGCATGTGCGTGCGGGGTGGCGCCTTCCGGAGGCGCACCGAGACCCGAGCTGGCTACGCGGCGGCCGCGGCTGGCCGACGCACCATGCCGCTGCCGCTGCCACTGCCGCCGCCGCCGCCGCGGCTCCTCCTCTTCGCCTCCCGCGCGGGAGCGCGCCCCGCTCCACTCCCCTGCTGCCTCCTGCAGCAGCGGCGGCGGCGGCGCTGAGGGAGTTGCGCGGGCTCTGCCCGATGTGGCAAGAAGCGATGATGATGAGGAGGAGACGCCGCTACCTGCTAGAGCGGGCAGAGCAAGCGGGCGGCGGCGGGGCGAGCGGTGAGCAGTGCCGCTCCCGGGACTGGCTCTATGAGTCCTACTACTGCATGAGCCAGCAGCACCCGCTTATCGTCTTCCTGCTCCTCATCGTGATGGGCGCCTGCCTGGCCTTGCTCGCCGTCTTCTTCGCCTCCGGGCTGGTAAGAGACGACCTCCTGGCCTGGGACCCATGGCGCACGGCACCCCCTCTCCCGCCGTCCGGCGTCCCCGATCCCGCCGCCTGGCATCCCCGCTCTCGCTGCCCGGCTGGCATCTCCTCACTGGGTGCTCTCCGCCGAACAGAACCGGGTTGGGAGGGACGGGGCGAGTCACTGCTCCTGCAGAGGAAAGTTGGTGTCGGGAAGCACCGGGGTGGCGGCGGGCGGCGGCTGCGGGTCCCGGGGACCCACCGCCCAAACTTTGCTGCTCGATGTTCTGAGGCGACGCTGGAACAGCGGCAGCGCGGCTGATGGGGCGAAAACTGAGTCAACAAGCGCATCGAATTTAATTCAGTTAATTCATTGGCTCTGCTCCCTTCCAAATGGCAGCTTAGCCGTATTGGCTTTTGTAGTATAGGGTTTAAATCGCTGCACAAAAATCCAGTCCGTACCAGTATCTGAAGTAACATTTTTTTTATGGCAGTTTAGCAGGGATCGTTCCCTCCTTTTCGTCTCGTCGTCCCGTTCCCCCATTATACCATTTTCTAGTGTTTGACCCATTTTCTCAAGAATGCTTTTGGAGCATAGCAGCCTTAGTTTTTAAGGGACATGAAGTTTGGTCGGTCCAGTACCTTTTCTGCATGTCCAGTGCGGGGCTTCCAGCCTTTGGGAGGAAAATATATCACAGCGGCAGATGAGAGTCAGAGTCAGTTATCTCACCCAGAAAAGCGGTGGCGTTTTGCCCTTGCGTTAAACGCAAAGCGAAAGCTGCAGAGGGCGGTAAAATTCTTGCTCCTTTACAGAGTTTTCCTACTGTTAATGATTATAGGCAGGCTGTTTGCGTTACTGTGTACTTCTGAAGTAAAAACTGGGAATTTGAGTGGTCTTAGACTTTCTATCTTTTTTTTTCTGGGTTCGTTGTTTGTTTGGGGGGGGGGTATTTATTTTTTTTTAATCTAATGGTCTTCTGCAAGTTTAATGTTTTCTCAATAGAGCTAGTAATCTGTAAGGGCGAGGATGAGTAGGTTAGTAGAATTGCAAGGATTTTCTTTTAGAGGCACTGTAACCATGTTTACTTAAATGGAAAATTCTTCGTTCAAGCTTATAATGACCAAACTTTTGTCTTAAAAACTCCAGGAACTACTTGCAAGATTAGCTAAACTTTAGAGTTAATTGGTGGTTTATTTTCTTTTGATATTTGTATTAGTTGTATTTTGAGTTTTCTGTTTAAATTGTCATTCCTACTAAATACAGAACATTTGTAAAAGAGTTAATGGGAGGCCAGGAATAGTGATGCCTCATATTCAGTTGTGGAATGCCTGAATGTTTCAATTCTGGAGCAATGTGTACAAAATACAGGTCTGACACCTTATCTCAGTGTGTTAACTTGGGTGCTTGTTCATCAGGGCTGAAGGGACCAATGATGGAAATGGAAGGCAATCTACATATGCTGACGTATAGTTAGGTGTGGAGATATACACAATACTTAACCTACATGTCAGGGTAGCACAACATGAGCTTGTCAGTGTTTAGCACTGAATTTCTTACTGTTTGGCTTGTTTACAAGTTGTACATGCTTAGTTTTGTAATTCCCATTCTTGAGGTAAATCATTCATGTTAACAATGGAGGCATAAGACTGGGCCTACATCGAAGGATTGCTGAAAGTTCTGGAAACAAAACTGAGCTTGCCAAATCTTGCCAGGCTTTACTACTGAAGAAAGAGTGAATTAGTCTGCATTTGGAATTCCAGACATACCGGAAGAGGAAAAAATGTGCTTTTAAAACTTTTTTCCTGAGCCTTTATCTTCCTGTGGCTAACAACTGGACGGGTAAATGGAGAGAGAGGTGGGGCTCATCCTTAAAGTTTCCAGTCGACAGATGAAAGTAACTTCAGTCAGAGAGAAAGCTTGCCTATATGGACTTCCAGCCACAGGATGTTGGACAAAATCCTTTGGAGCCCTGCCCAGAGTTTCACCTAAAAGCGTTTTATTGTAGTCTAGCTCTGGTTGCATTTGTCATTAAAATATTCTTGAAGTTTTAGATGTTTCTCCCACATCTGAATGAAGAATATTCTTTTTATATAGCTGGAGAATCTTAGAGTTTTTGGATTTTTTTATGGCTGATGATATAAAAGGGGCACACAGGAGTGTTGGAGACGCAAGAGTCAATATTAATATCCTTGTCTTGATCTTGCACATCTAGTAGTTGTGTGGTCAGTTCTACAGAAGATTTGGTTTTGTAGAGGAGTAGCAATGGAAGTGGGATAGTTCTGTGTAGGTCTGTGCTGTGCATTTGAAGTTAAAGGAAATAATTCTTAATTTTTTGTACAAAGTAGTTAAAATTTTACCAAAAATTAGTCAAGTCCATTGCAGGAACAAAACTCCAGAATGACTCACCATAACACTTGATTTGTATTTCTCACTTGTACTTCAAAGAACTGCTTAGAACATGGAATGTGTTGTTGGACATTGGTAAGAAAAGATGGATATTTGTGAAGCAAGAACCATTTTTATGTTCTAGGCTTTCTTTAAAAAAATCTGAAACTAATGGAAGTGAGAGGCTTTCCTTCTAGTTTAATTTTGTATTTGTTAGATAAAATATATAAATCTGATGTCTGAGTTGCCTTTTTAAATTTTTTTTGGCAATGTATTCTTAACTGTTCCAAACACAGCCAACCACACAGGGATGTATTTTGCTTACTCAGCTGTTTCAACCTGTCAGAAAATGAGCAGTTGCCTTCCTCAATTCAGATGAAAAATTTATAAAAGCTGTTGCAAAGTTACAGTAAACAAGATTACTTACAAAGTGTGCCTGGAAAACTGATTATTTCCAGACAATGTACTGCTATTGTTACTGAGAGATGATTCTTGAGAGATTTTGCTTTTGTTTTGTTTCAGAAAACTGTTGTGATTTTGGCCCTTGGAATTAAGCACTCTGTCTCCTCAAACACTAAATATAAGACTCACAGAGTCTGCTTGAAAGATGACCATTCACAGCTTGGAATTTTAAATAAGGTAGTGATAGTATCAACCTTTGAATTTCCTGTGTCAAAGTATCTTCTGTATTTCTCTGTACCTAGCGTGAACTGAAAACGGGCAAAATGAAGTAAGTCATCCATGTTTAGCTGCTGCTTTAATCAATAGAGAGTAAATTATTTTTCCAAACCTGTGAAAGCCTTCCAGTGTTTAGAAATGCCAGAGGTCAGCTTCATTTTCTGTTTATTGCCTTGTTCTTTTTATATAGTATGTAGGACAGACTTATTTGCCCTCCACTCCCTTTTTAGTACTAAAAACTTATGACCGTTTGGAGTGATATCTAGACCATTTTTGTCTACAGCCAGAGCATATCTATTACAATTGCAATTTGTAGCAGAAAAAAACCCAACCAAACAATTTAAAAATTCATAATGTAAAATGTGAGTGTATCTAAATTATCTACAGTTGCAATATTTTGTTTCTTACATGATTAAACAAAACTCTGACAGAAAACAGGGATGATCCCCAAATTGTAACTTCCCTTTATCCATGTGTTTTCTAGAAATAAATAGTGCCCAGACCATAGATACAGGTTTCAATAACAACCTACAGTTCAGAGATACCAGAATATTTTAGCACCTGTGATGTGAGAGAGGACCTAAGTCTGTCAAGATCTTCTTTCTGTCATTTGATCAAAACTCAGCGTCCACCAATCCACTGCCAGGTAGATATGTTTTCTTTTAGATTGGTCCATGCCTGTTGCTCAAAGACTGCAATCCTGCTATGTGGTGCTTACCTTTAACAATGGTCTGCAGCCCTTATCTGTCTCATGAATCCTTGCTGCTACGTGTGACCTCTTAGGATGTAGTTGTTACGTTGACATTGAGGTGGAGGGTGGAGCTGCATGCTTCTTTTTGCTATCACTGGCCAATTGGAGCATGTGTTGATTGAAAAGTGCTTCTACAAAGTGGCGTTTGATGCCTTCTGTTTTTTAAAGCACCATGAGATGTTTTTGGGTTAGGTGCCTAATTATCGTTTGTGGAGCCAGAGGTATTGCTTACCCCTTCAACCACTTCCTTGAACTTCCAGAAAAGTTCTGATGGTACTGAGTTATGAATCCTGAACCTTTTTACTGATTCATAAATCCAAGAAACTAAAGGTTGGCTGCACACCTACATCAGTGACATGCCCAAATACCCTCTGTAGCCGAAGTGGGAGCAGACAGTCTTTCTTGAAGGATCAGTACCATTAACTAGGGAGGTACCTGTGACATGGCATATAGCCTGTGCTGCAGGAACTGGGTTTCTGGCATCAGACTAACTGAATTTAACTTCAGTTGGTCCTGCATGGAAGTGGAGGTAGCTGCCTCGTTCTAAAGAAGTACATTAAAACTTCTTAGCTGCCAACCTGATGGGTAAGGAGATGTCTCAGTGCAAAGAGGATCAGAAGATTCCTGTCAGCCTCCTGGGACATGAACTGCTGTGTGCAACTTCTTTGGGCTCTTGATAAGAATGACAGCAAATATTTGCTCTAATTGGTCTTACTTGCCTAAAAGAAATCCTTGCTGCTTCTGTTGAAAACTGGTTGTCAACCAAACTCTTCTGGCTCATCCTGAAATGGAGGGGGGAAAGTCTTCAAGTCCATGTGGAAAAGGTAGCTTTGGAAGACATGTTCTGTCATTTTAATTGCAGTGTCTCAAATTATTAGGTATCTGCATAAGGGCATCTACTGCATGTGTCTGGTAGTGTTCTCATCAGTACTCTGGATCTGAAAAATGGATCCCTCCACACAAAAAGGTCACCACACTGATGTGGTGAAGTTGTATCCCTATTCATGAGATGCTCTGTTATAACCTAATTGCATAGAACAATACAGCTGTGTTTTAAGTTCACTCAATTTTAGGAAAGCTTTTGAGACCAGCCCTGTGTAATTAAAAGGGTTTTTTTGTTCAAAAGTGCCAACTGTCTTCCCAAAGTCCAAGAATACCCAAGATCTGAAAGCATTCCCTGGAATCCTTGCAGTCTGAAAGTAAGCCAAAGCATCTGTGATACTATTTTCAAATTCCAGCACTTTAATTCCCCTGAAAAGAAAACGAAGTCATAGCAAAGGTGATGAAGTAGGAAAATCCTTACTAATTGAAGGACAAGCAGAGACAGGGTTGCTTGCATGCTTGATGCTGGGGCGGTTGTGCCCAGGAGGTATCCTATCTCTTCTTAAACTGATTCTGCCAGATTATTGCAACTACCAAAATGAGGAAGGATTAAAATCAAACTTTATTGTATTTATAATGCCTTTTCTTTCCATAGTTCCAGCTAGAATTGAACATACAGTACTGCTTTCAAATATTCTGTTAAAATATTCCATGACAAAATCCTGTTTCTCATTTTTTTTCGTTGTCTCTAGGCACCATATCACAATACATTCTTCCAGCTATAGTTGCTGGCTATTTGATACAGCCTTAGAATATTGCTGTTCCTGCCAAACGTTCCTTCCAGTAGTATCTTTGCTTGTCTAAGCATGACTTTTGCAGCCAGTATTACCTCTTCAGTGAGAGGCCTTTAAGGATTGCTGCATCTTGCTGTCAGAAGCAGGAGATGCCTGACTTCGTGTCTGGTTTCGTTCATTCAGCGCTGCATTAGTCTGTGCCTTTGCTTGTTTCATTTGCTAATGGTACTTCCGGTACATCTGTGGTTACTTTAAATGCTGCTAAGAGCTTGTCTCATTTGCCAGTCCCTAACAAGCCTGCAGAGAGAGGACTACCAAGGTAATGAGGTGCCAGTGGCAACCTCACTTTGCACACCTGTTTCATCCTTCATATTGAATAACCTGAGTGCTGAATAATAGTTGGACAGAATCACAAGTATGGCTATACTGAAAAAAATACTTGCCTTCAGCTGCAGTCTTAATAAATTAAAAGTGCTGTGGCTACCTTGGCAATGGAAAGCTCATCTGATATTACAAATTCTGACTCAAATTGGTGGATTCACAACTTCTAATCGCTACTGCAGCTGACAAAAAGACAAATAACTACTGACTAGTGCTGTTGTTTACTGAGGTGCAATGGAAATAAGACAGTTGATGGATTGGGCTGTGATTGTCTGCTGTCTTTATCAGCAACAAGCCAGGTATGTGGATTAACAATTTAAGTATTGGCAGCTTCATAGTGGATCTGACATAAACCTGTGAATACCTGTCTGCTTATCTTACTTAATTTTTTTTTAATTGGTTTCAAGTTCCTTGTTGTGGACAAAGATATCTGACCCATTTGTGGGGATCTTAAAACTCTTATAAAAACTGTGAATAGATTTCTTTGGTTGAGTCTTCAAGAGGTCTCCTAGATTCAGGACATTAACCATCACAGTGGCTATGTTTATGCTGTGAATAAGAAAACTTACTGTTACAATGGTAGCAGACACTGGAATCTTCCAGACTGCACTATCTTCCAGATTGCACATTGGAAGCAATCAACACTTCTCCTCTTACAGATAGGTCTTTCCAGATCTTATCACCACTCAAGGTTTGAGGCACACAGTAGCCAGGCTCTCTATGTGATACAAAAGCCCCTTGCTGTTTCTGGAAATAATCTGTTCCACTCTTTTGTTTGGGAGAGGCAGAGGAAACAGCACACATCACTGCAGTCCTCTTGGCCTTGCCCTCAGGTCTGTTGTCTGAGCATCTGTTTCTTCCACTATCAATATTCCTAGTTTTGAAATTTCTCTAACCTAGATGTGCTCCAGAGGGCAGCTGGTGTAAGATGTGCTGTGGCTAGCACTTGTTTTTTCTTTTAGCTACAGGTGCAGCTAGTCTGGTGTTTGATCACTGGATAGTCCCATGAGAACCCATACGGGCTGATGGCTTTTCAGAGCCACTCACTGGGCATTGAAAAAGAAGGTTGAACTTCATTTTTTCCACCTGCCTCCTCAGGCAGCTACACAACTGTGCTGTGAGACCTCTTCAAGGCACTAAATTCTATGGCATGCATAGTGGATCTGCCCACTGGCTGGATAAGTGGATCTGTCTTGCCATTCCAGGTAAAATTTCCCCATCATAGAAGATCTTAGGAAGACTGGGTTCCCCAGTTCCTTTTCCAGCAACACTGAATTCAGGCTGAAGACTTGGACACCTTACTTCTTCTGAGATATTTGTTAGGAAAAGAGATGCTCTTTGAACTTGGCTCAGGACCTGCTTGCTAGTGCCAAGTCCACCACTAAGCTGTGTCCGTAAGTGCCACATCTACATGTCTTTTAAATACCTCCAGGTATGATGAGTCAGCCATTTCCATATGCAATCTGTTCCAATCTTTGATAACCTTTTTTTGTGAATAGATTTTCCTAAAAGCCAATCTAAGCCTCTCCCTGCGCAACTTGGGGCCATTTCCTCTTGTCCTATCACTTGTTACTTGGAAAAAGAGACCAAGACCTACCTCATTACAGCCTCCTTTCAGGTAGATGTAGTGAGCAGTAAGGTCTTCCCTGAGCCTTTTCTCCAGACTAAAGGACTCCAATTCCCTCAGCCAGTTTTCAGATATTGTTTCTCTTGCTTTATATACAATATCAGGTGGATGGATTCCCTTTCTTTGATGCAGCCACTGGTGGTCCTTTCTGGTGACATAGTGGTCTAAGGGCAGTCTACTCTGGTCAACACCTAGGAGGTGGAAGCTCCTGTAATCCTCTCATCCTGCTAGCTTGTGCCAGTAAGTAGCCACAGTCTCTCACTTGAGCTTGTTTGTGCCCTGATGAATCCAGACAATTTCCAAACCTGTCTGGTATATGGTGGGATTTTATGCACAGCTTCAAATAATGTGATTTTTTTTTTTTTAAATTTTATTTTTTAGCACTAAAACAATTTACCAGATTGTTTTTGGATTCTTTAATTTTTAATATTTTCTTACCTGTGCCTTAATGAAATGGGCTAACAGTACTGTCTAAATAAGCCTCAGCTAATACTAAACAGAAATATCTGGATTTGCAGAATCTGTTTTGCTCTAATTCCTGTTAATTTATCTGAACTTTTGCTCTTTTATAGAGATGTTATTTGGCACAGTTGTATTTCAAATGTTATGTATTTCAAACATATTGGTTAACTTTATTTGAAATTTTATCATTATAGAAGTCATACCCAATACAGAACATGGGCCTGATCCTGAAGTAAAAAATTTAGTAAGAAATCTCTTTGGTTTGAAGACAGTTGAACCGAGAGACATATGAGAGTGTGGAAAGTGTCCTTAGAGGAGTACACTTAAGAACGTTTTCTGCTCTAATAATAACTCTGTTTAGTAAGTGATTGCAAAACCTTAAAAAAACCTTGAAAAGTAATTACACCATGACAATATTGACTTTTCAATATTAAAACTATTTTTCATGTTTCCTTATTATGCTGATAGGTTAAAACTGTGGAATATTATTGCAAAATGTATTTTTAAAAGATCCAGTAGACAAAGAAGCCTAAGCTTAACTTTTCCTTCATTAAACAGACCTTTAAAATGAACCCTGTTTTCTCATGTGCTGAAATTCATGTGCTCCCTAGTTCAAATTTTGCTATCCTTACTTTTAAGCAAGTCCCATCTTGACATTTTTTCTTGATTACAGCCAGATTCTCAAGTTACTATGTCAGGAGTTAAGTGGTGAGGGAAAGCCAGCTTTTAGCTTCAATTTAAAAGTGACGGCCAAATTATTCAACTGTCAGTATTAAAAAGCTCAAAAAACTGAATGAGTACTTCAGTATTTACGACGTCTGTGGATCTGTATGTGTACAAGGAAGGCCATAATTTCACTTTTGATAGGTGTTACAGTGCAGTTACTCTGAAAAAAATAAGTCTTGAGTCCTGTGAAGTAACGTATTATAATGTGTAACCAATGGAGCTCTTTGAACAATGGCATATTTTTTAATAGATTTATCTGCAAAACTGTAATGGTTTAAGGTCAGGGCAGCCCCTTAGACCTATAACAGATGCTGTGTTAATTTCCCTCCCTTCCCGAAGGGAATAAGAGAGAGAGACTTAGTGATTAGAAAAGGAAACCAGAACAGCTTTAATTAAAATTAAAAAAAAAATAAAATTGCTACAATTATATACAGAACCAGTATGAAACCCAACTCCCCCGATGGCAATTACATCATCATCACCACCAATGCTTTGGAACAGGCACTGGGACAGTCCCAGACTGGGCCTCCTAGCAGGAAGGAGCTGTGTTCAGGAGCTTGATTCTGATACTGGATTCAGGAACACACTGACTCGGATCCAAGTCAGAATGGACAGAGTCCTCCTCAGATGCTCCAAGGAAGAAACTGGAAGAGGACCTGAGCCAAGGAATCCCTTGTTGATCAGATTGGAGTCACTTGTCCTGCCTGCTCCTCCCTGTGCCCCCCAATGTGGCACACAAGATCCAGCAGTGACCTTGGTCTGCACAACAACCCTTGGCAGTAACTCTAACCATGGGGTGTTATCACTGCTGGGAGCAGACACTGTCTGGGAAAACAGGCTGCTAACTTCAGACAGTGCAGTTAGAAGAATTGAGAAGTAAAATCACTGAACAGATTTAGTTATATTCTCACTCAAACCAGGACAAAAGCATAATTTTTTCATGTTTTACTCAATTTATCTCCCTGTACCCACATTTTAGATGTTGCATGAACAGCAGTTGTTAATATTGGAGAGTTTCTTTATTTTGAATATAAGGGGAGAAAGAATTTTGGGAAATTCGTAAAAAAAGCTAAACTAAGTTTTTAAGCCCTATTTGCAAAGGAATTAAAAACCACTACATGTAGAACGAAGCATGCAAGAAGGTTATGTTCATAACTACATTTACATTAAAAATAAATGATATGAGTAGGTGGTAATTCGTTCTGGAGCCTGCAATAATTAGTTCCATCAAAGTACAAACTTCTGCTTGCTTTGCTGTGTATTGTCTTGGCCATCTTCTGAAGGGGATGCTTCAGGGAGCAGAATGTAATTAACTGTTGTTGCTCTTTGGGACATAGTTTATCTTCTGTGGCTGCCAGCTAGTGTCATTGTGTAGGACAATTTTATAAGTGCACCATCAGAGTGTAGGAACTGGGTTGAACCATTTTGTTTTTCATGGGCTCTTGAATATCTTAGAGTAGAGATACTTTTGATAACTGCCAACCTGAGAGAAGATTGAGAATGTTGCTGGATGACTGAAAGTCATGACAGTCGTGTTTGGGTTCCCTGACTCCCTGTGGGCCCTCTAAACCTCAGATTATGAAATAAATTGTTGTTATATAAAATCTGTCAGTACATACATGTGGTTAATAAGATGAGAGTATACAAAGTGATGGAAAATAAAATGAGAGGAAAACCTGCTGATACGGCAAATTAGGCTGTATGAAGAAATAGGAAAAGCTGCTCACTGTTTGTGTTGGGTGTATGGGATTTGCACAGGGCCTATTTATGTATAGAAAATACACAAGCACATAAGTCCTGATTATGATGGCTTTGGCAGGTATAGGTGTGTATCCTCTATCCGTGGCATACAATACAATAAGAATAGTCATGAGGCTCTGTGGCTACACATTTGCATACAGGCAGGTCAAGTGAAGGCTGGTTGCTCTTTGTTTGAGATGTACCTTGGAAAATCAGAAGAGCTGTATCAAATGACACTTGAACTCAGTGCAGATAAGAGAAACCTTACAACCAAATGTAACTCCATCAGTATCTAGCCACTGTTGTCATCCTTGGAAACAACTTTGGCCATCCTTGGAAACCTATCTTTTCTAGTTCTTTTGTATTCATTTGGAAGTGGTGGTGGTGGTAGGACCAGGATTGTTTATGGTGTTCATCATGCATCTCTTGTTATCATCATGTTATCTCTTGTTAATTATTTTCCTGTTCTGCATTTTGGGTTGGTTTTGGCTGCTAGTGAGCACAGAAGCGATGTTTTCATGGGTCTGCTTATGAAATGTGTCAATTTCTAAGTTTTAATAACCAACAGCTTGTTGTCACATGTTCAGAATTAGGATTGTATTGTCTGAGCTATGTCACTTCACATACATCTCCGCTGAAATTCCTCTGCCATTTTCTTGCTCAGTGGTGGCTATTATGAAATTCTTTTGTAAATCTTCATAGTTGTCCCTCATAATTGTCAGATTGATATTCACTTATTTTCCTAAATTATGGATATGCTGAATAACATATATCCTAGGATTCCTGAAGACTTTTGTGGGCACTTTGGGACTTTTGTTTTTAACAGATTTTTCCAGGAGGGATACCAGACCTTTAGTCTTTGAGTGGGATCCCAGGAGAGACTGGCATTAAATAACATTCGTGTTTTTGAATACTGGGGCACTTTGGGTGGAGGTTACATGGCACAGTAGCTCTTCCTCCTTTGAGTCCCATTGGCCCGTTCTAGTGGACCCAATATGATTGTGGTGATTCTTTTCATAGTTCATATTCTTGCTTTTGTCTGTAATGCCTTATACTGATACCTCAGTTTGAGACAGAACTTCTGATGTGTTCTCCCTGGGTAGAATATTCTGGACTGAGAATTATCCCACATTGAATGTCAATGAAAAAAAAACCAAGAACTTTTCTGCTACAGTCTGCTTTTCTTTAACTCTTATTTTTAATACCTGCATCATCTGTTTGCTTAGAAGTACTTTAGTAAGCTGCCAAGTCCTGATTAAGTTTGAAAAAGAAAATACTACTTACTCCTAAAAATTATTTCTAAGGCTGTTTTATTGTCCTGAGTTATTGAATCTTTATATTAATAATTATAATTTTTATGATCTTTTTTATTTTCCCTTTTTTTTTTTTTTAATATAGTTTTTAGAAGCTTCACTAATGTTCAGGCATTCTGGTTGTGTTTTGGGAATCGATTAGATTTTGGCCTGTGCCTCTGAGTTTTATAGTTTCTTCAGGACAACTACAAAGATTTTAATCTGTAAGCTTCTAGCTTCCCCTTTCAATTTTAGTGTTTGGTTTTTGTTTTTCATTTGTTTGCTTAACAAGCTTTGTCATTGTTGTAAAGCAGCTCCTGGAGCATGATATTTTATGAACCAGTTTCTTTCCACTTCTTGAGATTGAGTGTTTTATCTTTCTTTTTAATGGGTATTTTTTGTTTGGTTTTTTTTTTTGTTTGTTTGTTTCTTTGTTTAGTTGGTTGGTTGGTTTGCTTTTCAGCTCTGCATGAGAGAAAGACAGTCGTCTCAACTTCCATCTACCATTGTGATCCTTAGCCAGTCTGGCTGCAAGTCGCAGAACTCTCTCTTGACCTGTTGTGTTTTCTTCTTTAACAGCCTGTCTTATCTCTGAGTCTGAAAGAAACTCAACTAGTTTTCATCCTGGTTGGATGACCAGACCTTTAGGTCATTTATTTTGTCTTTGCTGTTCAGTCTAGCTTTTTGGTTCACAGAGACTTGATGCTATTTGTTGATTCTCCAAGGTTGTTCATACAAGGCTTTCTTCAATCTCTGCTGAAATACATGGTTTTCAGTCTTTTCTGCTTTTTTCAGTATTCTGATGATGTCTTTTTTTCCACCAAGTTTTCAGTAAGACTATTCTGTAATTAATGTTGCTGCAAGAACAGGCACTTTAGTTCTTCCATCTAGCTTCTTAGGCTCTTAGTATTATACAGAAGAGTGTATACTTGCCAAATTTTTAAAGAGTGTGTCCTGACTTTTTTTTTTTTCCATTTCCTTCTTGCTCACATTTAATCAATTTCTGTCGTTTCCTTTAGTTGAGAATTATAGGTCTCCATGACATTGCTGCTTCTTTTAAACCATGTACTATGAATCTATGAATCTACTATGTTTCTGTAACTTCAGCTTCAATGTTTTCCTATGACCTTTGAAGTGTAATCAAACTCAATCTTTTGTGATTTAGATTAAGCTCAGCTACCTTCTAGATTCTCCCTCCCTATTAAAAAAATATTCCTGTTTGTTTGAATTCCCTTTTTAACACATTTTCTTGGTCACTTTTTGAACTTTCTCTTGTCAACCTATGTTGTTTTGGGAGCATTTCTTGGAATGCTACCATAGTTCTGTTTCTTCACTAGCAACCAGTATTTTGCCTCCTGAACTTTTAACGCTCCTTACATTAGTTATTTTCAGAGCAGCCATGGCCTTTGACCCTTCCAAATCACCACCAATAAGCCTTTCCAAACCCTTTGTGATGGCTGATGTCTTTGCATTAAGCAGAGAGGCCTGCCATCTTTGGTAGTTAAAACTCATAATCATTGCTTTAAGGCAGAGTCAGTGAGGTTCATGCAGCAGTCAGGCATACTTGGAAAAAACTGGATGCAACTGAGTAAGTGAGAAGATAAACAAAATCTATATGTAGTTTGTCTCATTGAAAAAAAAATGACACTGGCAGAAAGTGCTTGACACTGTAGTTAAGCACATAGGTAGTCAGAGGGTGTTCACTATACCTGCATGGTTGGTATTGTCACTGTGAGTCTTACATGCTAACTAGGATGGACCCTGTAAAGTCAAAGAACAGTTCCTGTTGATTTCAGCAGAATTATTGCACTGCTGCAAAATGCCACACTTCTCACACAAGGGAGCTTTTACAGCACACATTGTTTGGGACTTTTGAATTTGAGGAGAGGCTCCAGGTGACCAGAACATCATCTGTAGGATCTCAAGGAAGTCTTATCCGCTTAATAGTGACACAATATGCTAACAAATGCTAAATTACCTATAACCTGACCAGGAATGCAGAACTGCTTCTTTCGGGTTATATATAGCATCATGCAGCAGCTTGGCAGTTGTAATTCCAGTCAGGATTGCCTGATAAATGTGATGTGCAGATTGCTGAACTGATTGTGAACTAGTGAGGAGTCAAATATTTCCGTGTGTTAATAGCAAGTATAGACGGCACATCAGGCTCATTAACAGAGAGAACTGAGTTTCTCAAGATAAAAGACATCATGAAACAACTGGATTTGAGCCTGATGCTGTTACCATTGATCTACTGAGCCAAACAGGGAATGCTGAATCAGAGGGAAAAAATCTCAGGCATGCAATTATATAGGGCCTTAGTGAAAATCAAAAGCTTCGTTGACACAAACTTCAGGACAGTTTGATTAAAATGTACAGTTCAATTAATTTTCTGCTAGTGTCCTTGAACATGTTCTACAAAGCTCAATAAAAGCTTAAAAAAAAAAAGGCACATGAGAAAGCTTCTAACCAGGCATCTGAGCAAGAAAAACAAGCAAAGCTTTGTATCATGAAGGATAATGGTGGGAACGAAAGGCAGAGTTTTTCTAAGTTGTGAATCCAGAAAATACCATGTGGGCTTGGAAACAGCATTTGGCCTCACTGCCATTTCTGAAGTGAAGATGGATGGATAATGATGGCATTGATGGAAGAGAAATCTTTGAAAAACTTTTCTTAAGTTTTAAAACTTGTCCTAAGTAATGAAGTCCTAGATGAAGTTGTACAGTTACTTGGCCTGGAGCAGGGCATGGCACCTCCTAATAAAATGAGAGATTTTTCCAGCTGTCTAGCATATGGCATTCAGTGCAGTCAGCCATAAGCAGCTTTACTAAAATATAAAACCATGGAATAAGAGTTACAAGTAGCCAGAAGACTTTTGCATCTTTTTGGCTTTGTAGAGATCTGTTTCTTGAAGTGTTAGAGAATTGAAACTCTTTTCAGTTTTATGAAGGGAAGGATGATGATATTCCTTCTGAAAATTATTTTGATTTTCTCAAGTCCTGGAAAAGGGTAAATGGGAAACTTTTGGGAAGGGAAGGCAAAGGAAAAATAGGTAATTTTTGCTGTAGATTCTTTAAGTAAATGTGGTTAAAGGCTTGGTTTTGGTAGAAAAAAAGCATAAATTAGTAATCCTTGAGCCTTGAAACATTTTTTTTTAAACACTGTGGGTTTTTGAAAATAAATATATGAAATAATGCGTAGTTTCTAACATCTGAAGGATGTTACTCAGTTGTTATATTTACATTTAGAAAGTGTTTCATTGATCTCAGCAAAAAGTTACTTTAGTAGGAATTTAATATGGTGAATGGTTTGAATTAGTTCAAAGTGTGTGGTATTTCAGATCCCAGGCAAGAGTTCTCTGTATACAGACTTCTGTCAAATCCCAGTAAATGAACAGAGTAAAGGATCAAAAGAATGAGGAACCATGGTAGAAGATGAAAACTGGTATTTTAAATGCTTGTTTGTTGATTTTTATAGTAATAGTAGATTTTTCATAGTAACTCATCAAGCTGTATGTTTTTTTAATGAAACAGTGAAGTGCTCTACAGCAGCTTTGCTGTTTAAACTGAGGGTATGGCGTTATCTGGTAAAGGAAAGAACAGGCTGTAGAATGGAAGAAGGTTATGCTCTTTGGAAAGATGAGTGAAAGTAATTCTTCAGATTTTAGGGGTGATTAGATCATTGCTCACTTCTGAAGAATTTATGGAGGTTGGAAAAATTGACTTTTTAATTTCTTCAGTAATTAAAAGACAGCAAGATAGAAAACACTCAGCAAGACAGAGCTGTTAGGCATGATCCATGTATTGCAGGCTAAGCCATTATGTTTGAAAGTGTCATGCTGATATTGTAATTCCATTACCTCTGTTGTATTTTAATTTCTGAGACTGGCAACAAAAAAGAAGGAGAATGTGGGGTTTTTTTTGGTTGGTTTATTTCCCCACCTGCTTGGGAAATTGTTAATGAAATGGAACAGTTAGCCTTTGGGATTTGTCTTTTCATTCAACATAATCTTTTAACTTGCTAAACACACTGATGACTGCAAATATTGATGAGGAAGCTACAAGTTCTGCTCTTGAAGTTGCAACTTCATAAACATTTACTTCCTCTGAAGTAACAGGAAAATATTGTTTAAAGTAATTTACAAAATAAATTCCTGCCTCATGGAATTTATTTTGTAAATAAATGCTGGCCTGCTTTTGTTGACCTGACATTAGCTTGTATTTTACAGGCAAGATCGTGAAGAAAACCCCCTGTACAATTAAGCCTTTCTGGAAATGATTCAAATTGTAATAACAGTTGTTTTCTCATTTATTTTTAAATTGTCTAATGTGTATAATATTCTGTCTTTACATTTCGTTTCTTCTTCAGAATGCACAGTGTATGGGGTGATGCAGACAGCTTGTGAGATTGGAAGCAGGTTGTTTTGTAGTCAGCTCAGAGAGGTGATGTCCCATTGCAGTCAGTGAGGTGTCATTCACTTACCTGTGATGAGGAACTGAAACACCATCAGCTATTATTTTGACTACACATATCTATACCAAAACAAAAACTGTGCAATATCCAACCAGACAAGGGGAGAAAGCAGAAAGATGTTATATTTAGTGATCACAGTGTCTTAGCTAAGTGTTGAGAACAATGTATGCTTAAAAAAAAAAAGGATATTGACTAATCAGTCAAGAAGCTGTTAATTGAACAAACATTTTGATAGATCTAATGATGGAAAACATACAGAAATATGTAGCTATGTCACCCATATATATGTTCTAAATATTGTTGATTTGTTATGAAGCAAGATTGTCCTAGAAAGCACAGTACTTTTTTTTTCACTGCAATAGACTAGCATGCTGTTGAAGTGCATATGGATATTCTTGCTGGTTTATTTGTAGTGTGATTGTTACTGCTGAAATACAAATTTGCTGTCATTTAAGTCCATGGTTTTCCTAAGTCTTGGCTTCTTTCATGAGCATGTGGGTTCCTTTGGTGCTGTTACCTTGACTGCATGGCAGGTAGTGCAAGGAACTTAATGTTATAATGAAGGGACTGATTCCTCTGACCTTGTAACAAGAGTTTTGCAGTCACATCTGGAAGTGCAGAAGTGAAATGTTGAAGTGAAATGCTGTTGGTGATATTTGGGCTGACATTGGTTATTGTATTACTAAATCACTGAAACAAATTTCAGAGATGGGAATGATAAAAAAACCCACAAAATTCAGAGGCTGACAACAGTAGCTCTTACTACTAGTAGTAGTTATATATTTTTTTATATATTTTGTCTCTTACTGTGCAGGATTGCACGTATCTTACTTCATACAGCTCTGTACTCATGTGGACACTTACCTGTATGCCTAACTTTAACCCCATACATTTGTCTACCTGAGTGCTCAAAAGCCTTAATCTGTGCATTTAATGCCTGGAAGATTAGTGTTTGCATTTCAAAGTTATTACCATCATTTACAGTTTCTTGATTCATATTTTCCTTATATCTTAATCACCGGTGCTGCAGCAGGAAATGTTTAAATGTGTGATGCCATAAATTTAAAAGGGAAAAAAGAGTTGCAAGACGAGCTGCCTTTGTCGGGCAGGGTAAGGGTACATGACAGATAATCTGCAATCTGCACAGTCAAATGTGGACTTTGGTCATGGTGTTTCCCTTGGTTTGAACCTGCCAAGGTGGTTGCTGCTCCTGGACCAGAAGCTATGTGGCAATGGCAGCTCTGAGCACAACCTCATCTCATGTGCTCTGCAGAGAGGCGATCTGCATCTCTCTTCTCCCACGGTAACATGAGGGTTACTGGTTGAGGTTCAGTAGCAGATTTGTTTGTACAGGGGGCTCCTGGCATGGGGCTGCCTGGCGCTAAAGTAGCTGCTGGCGTGGAGGTGCCAGGTTCACAGTGGGCAGAAGTGGGCAGAGCAGCTGGTGCAGCAGTGGGTTTTGCCATGTGCTGCACATGTGTAGACCGGGCCCCAAGGAAAACAAAGTATGAAGAGAGGAGGGGGAAAGAATCTTAGAGCAAGTGTCTCCGTAGATGTCAGGTTGTCAAACTTATTAGATTGAGAGAAAAAAAAAAATTAAAAAATGCTGACAGCATTTGTAAATTTTTGCAAATTTACAAATTGACTTGTAAATGTCTAGTTTTGCTCTAACTGAAGCAAATCTTAGACACATAAAAAAAAAGGGGGGGAGGAAATCACATCACAAAAGCTTTTAAGTAAAACATTAAGTATTTAAGTTAAAAACCAAACAGTGAGCAAGATTTATCAGGGCACAAAGAGATCAACTACAAAACGGGGAAAAAAAGCTATTTCTTTGTGCTTGTGTGTCTTGAAATCTCCAAATAGGTATGTTGATTGTTCTCAAGATTTCACCAGCATGAAAAATGAATATGAGACTTCTCTGCATGAAACGTGTGGTTAGTGGAGGATTTTATATGTTGCAGTAGTAGCATTTGGGGCCTGCTTTTGCAATCCTTATTGCTGCAAATGAAGCTGTAAGAATTCATAACAGCTGGGGGAATGAGTAAAGATCCTATGGCCAGACTTTGATACAGTGCTGTTCTATTTTAATCAGAGAAACTTTTGAACACATACAGAAATATAAAATCAAATATTATTTTTCAGCGCATCCATCATGAGGTGATTTAAAGATGTAGTAAGAGGTGTAGTAACTTCTATGTAAGTTCTGTACATAAATTTAAATACTGAAATTCTGAAACTCACTTCAATTCATGTTCTAGTCCTTGCTCTGGTGGTGTCTGCACATTTTGAAGTAAGCAGTTGTTAGGAGAAAATGTATATATGTAATCTAGAGCCTGTTCTTCCAGATAAATACTTCAAACAGAAGCAAAATGTATAGTACCTGGCAAGTATCACTGTCAAAATGCTTTTGTAGAGTTGTGGACACAGTTTATTGACAGCTGCTGTCTTCAGCAGAGATGCTTGAGTTTCACCTTCAAACTTGACTAATTGCTGAAATCTTTTGAATTCTGGAGCAAAAAAGCTATTCTGCTTTTGCAGATGCCCTTTAATTTGCTGAGTCCTATGGCCCTTGTGCAGTGATTTACAGTTTTCTCAATCTGCTTGATCTAATCAATTTCTCAGTTTAGTAGAAGTACCATGCATTAGTGTGGCTAGTAATTGTTTATGAAGTTAATACACCACATTACTACTTACAGTGAAAGAAATCCTAGTTTGATTCAGCTCATTTCTGATATTCAGTCATGTCTTTCTGGGATCTCTGTATGCAATCAGTTTAGAGTGTTATGCTGTCTGACCTTTAAGTACATTAGTTTTTAACTTCCTTTTCATTTTCTTCTGTTTCCAGGAAATTGAAGACCATGTGGCATTTTTAATAACTGTTCCAACGGCTCTAGCTATTTTTTTTGCTATATTTATCCTTGTCTGCGTAGAACCTGTTTTTAAGAAGCTGCTTCGTATATTTTCTCTGGTGGTCTGGGTATGTCTTGTTGCCATGGGATATCTCTTCATGTGTTTTGGAGGAATCATCTGTCCCTGGGACCAGGTAAGACTGTCATTATTATTAATTTTACTTCCGTTGGCTACATTTCCAAGAACCATTCTATGCAAAAGCACTCACATTCATTTTTATGAGACATCTCATAAAATGTTTTTGTGACTGCATGCTGAGACTCCCCACATCTCTTTAAATACCAAAGAGACGTGGGTACTTAGAATATGGAAATATTTGAAGGATTTTACTTTTATATTTTTAAGCTCCTTTGCAAAATGAACATTTGATTCCAGTCACCAGCTTCTTTCTCTAATGACTATTTGATTCTAGTGACCAATTAACAAGGAAGAAATGCTAGTTTTGTTAAAGACTGCTGATGCTGTCTACTTCAGCCTAGTAAGTTCAGGATCTCCGTGTAGGCTTTCTGTGATGTTCAAGATGTTCTCTAGAAACACTTGAGAAAAAAAGACTGGGAGTTTCCTGACATTTCTAGGGAAGCGAATGAATAGCAAAGCAGTGAAGTACTCTTCACATTTTAAAGATTTTGTAATGAAGAAAAAGCAAAATATAATTGCATCTTATCAGTAGCATGTTTGAAATATCAATAAATGATGTGCAATATCCAGCGCTGCACCTGATTAGTTCTTCTGTGTTCTGCCATGTTCTTCACCTCTTCCCAAGCCTCTCTACATGGGGGTATTCCTTGTGTAATAGTTGTAAAACTCCTCAAAGGATGAAAAAAAGTTTTAAAATACATCAATATGTCTTCTGAAAATTTCATGCTGATTCCATGAGTTTGGTGTAACTTTGAAATGGTCATACTGTATCCAGGGTGTCTGCTAGGTCTTTAAGATAAGACTTAATTTATCTGACTTTACTGAGATCTTACAAAGACTTGTGCAAATACTGTATTTAAAGTATACAAAAGACGTGCAAATACTGAGTTTAAAGTATGTAAAAAGTTCCTTTAAAATCTTTAATTCAAGTGACTTAAATTACTGGTTTATGTTGGTAATACTAGTTTTGGAGCCCTTACCTTTGACTCTTCTACATGACTCTTCTATTTTCATTTTCTTGTAAGGTTCAGGAGTTAATTATCTGTGAAACAACTTTCCTGGGTTGGTTTATTTTTGTGTTGTTTTTTGGTTGGTTGGTTTTATTTTTTAGGTCTTTGAAACTACCAAAATAGGTCACATTTGCATGTAATAAAAAGCAAATCAGAACATGTAATATTTTTTTCATATTTTCCCATGAGAGTCCCTGAATCTTTGTGACATCGTCTAGATAATTCACATGGTCTTACTTTTTTGATTTACTCATTTTTTGTTGGTTGTGGGATGTCATGCTAGAATATTTCAGGCTTTCAAGCTTAGATGCAGATATTTAATCATCTGTATTATTTGTTCATTGTAGATTCTAGAGTGTTTAATTTTGTTATTTGAGTGATCCGATAATGATTTTGAAAAGCATGTGGCATAAAAGAGATCTAAGAGGGATGTGAATGCCTGGGTCCTGGACTTCTCTTTAGCTTGTGACAATGGTTTGTCCTGCCTTGCTTTCCTCTTAGGAAAACTGTAGGCATTCCCACAGCATTCGTGGCTGGCCATGTGAGGCAGGAAGGACTGCAGAGCTCCAGGGCAAGGCATTGTCTTCCCGCAGGTTGCCAGGACACGATTCCTCTGATGTTTTAGTCTGCTCCTTGCTTTGCGTGCAAGTGTTGCTTGGAGAAGAGGATATTTTGGAAGGAGCTGCTTTGATTGTTCTGACAGCAGCAGCTGGCCCTGGGCAGCTGCCTTGCCCAGTGCTGTGCAGTTTTCAGCCCAGGGCGGGCAGGGCTTTTCCCAAAGGCCTGGACCAGACTGTGGGTATGTGGCTTAACTCCACTGTCCAGGTGTCATCAGCATCTAGTGGGAGAGGGCCGGTGCCACGTGGCCCCTGCCCACTGCTGGGAGTCGGTGGTTGTACGGCTTCTTGCACTGCAACCCTTCATTTCCCCAAAACTATTTTTCCCCCCTGCTTTAAACAGCAGTGCTTTTTTCCTGATCCCTTTTGTAGGTGTACTTCTGCCTAGTGTCAGTTAAGACTTACCTACGGAAATGTGGAAATCTTTCTGGGAATTTGACACTTCACACAATAGACTAATTGCAGGTTTGATGTTTTTGAACGTTTGTAAAAAAGCCGTGAGCAGTAAAATACTGCTGCGTATTCCTATGATATGTGTGTTTTGATTGCTCTGCATCAAGAATATGAAGGTCAATAATCAATGTTCTCTCCTATAATTATATGCAAAAGCAAATCTGAAAGATCCTTCCCCAGTGATCACTGACATTTTCTTTGTTGAAGTTCTAAATTTTCTAAATTTTCAAGACATTTTGCTTGACTTATTAGGGTAGTTTTGTTGTTCATTTTTGGCTCTTTATAAAATAAAAGAAACATGATGTAACATTTTAATTAGATCTGTTTCATATATCTCTTTATCAACACAGCTAATTAGAAAATTTCAAAAATTTTTTTAAAAGACCCAGTTCATGCCAGTTGTTTACTAAACAAGTGCTTTATTGACATTTTCATCAAGTTACAGACTAACTTTTGTTTTGAAAGAGCAGAGTTTAAAATACTCTTTTCATTGTATCTTTCATACTTTCTGAATCCTAAGCTTGTTAAGGGTATGACATTTCTTAATTTTACTAGTAACTATTGTAAGATAAATTTTCTGCATACCACAGAAAGAACAAAGTATTCTCATTTTTGCACAAGCCTTCTCCCTATAAAAGACAGACCTTCATGCTTTAAATTTTGACTTCATAATTTTAACAATCGTTTTCGCTGTTTGCAACTGCTAAATGCAGATTTTTGCTGTAGTCTGAAGGACCTTAGGTGTGAACTTTTGTTTACAATAAAAATGCCACTTCAGAGATACTATTTTGGGTATTAACTCAATATATATTTATAGCAGAGCAGTTCCTCCTGAGCCTGCAGGCACATATCTCAAATAACTTTAATGAACAATAGAGGGCTGGAAATTAAGTGGCTGGTCAGGGCCTTTTTTTGTTTGTTTGTTTTTGTTTTGTTTGAAACCTGTGGGCTGCTGTGAAATAAGTGCAAATCATAATTGGATTCAGATATCTTTGTTGGTGTCCCTGCAGACTGCTGTTATCTGTCTGCATTTCCTTGTCTCTTGTCTGGCTGTAGCTACGGCTTTGGAAAGGCATTTGGCCAATTTTGACAGGCATCTGGCCACTGTTTGAAGGGGGAAGGCAACAGCAGCTGTAGAAGGCTACTCTGTCCCTTGGGCTTGTCTGCAAGCCCGGTGCTGCCTCTGTGATTGCCTGCTGAGCCTGATCCATAGGCTGTAATTGTCACTAGGCTAACTGGTATAATCAAAAACCCATCTACGAGGGGATACTTGCCAGAATACTTGCACTATAATGTATACCAACTAACTTACCTCTTAAGTTAGTCAAGGCTTCCTTACTCCTCTATATGGACAATGAAGAGAAACGAAGTACAGAGGGATGTGGAGTGCACCTTAATGAGTCTTGGAGAGAGCAATTGCTGTCAGTTCTTACAAAATCTGAGGTGTAAGTAATATATGTGGAGATGGTTTCAGTGAGGAAAGACCCAAGGGTGATGGTTAGAAAGGTCGGTGTGGAAATCAGTGGGTGGTGTGTTTGGTGGAGGGCCAGTAATGGAAAATAGGCAAGCTGGAAAAGCAGTACTGGTGGGAAAAGGTGATGTATTGATTTTGTCATGTTAGGACTTATTGCCTACTATAGAAGGGAGCACCTTAAGTTACAAAATACAAATCCAGTACGTATCTGTAGAGTTGCATGACAGGGAATGCATTTAAATTAGTTTCTTCTTGTTTCACTGACAGTGCAGTTATTGTACAACAGTTGCCTTTCCATGTCATCCTCTGACATGTCTAATACTTCCTCAGTCTTTTATACAGGGTATATATAAATATGTCATAGAACATTGATATCAGTGGGTAAAAAGAGCTCTTAAAGCATAAAGTAGATGATATAAAAAAGAGAGTAATTATACAGCATTGTGCTAGTGTAATGAATTCTTTCATTGCTAGATTTTGGTATTCAGTTCTACTTAATTATAAATACCTTTGCACAGGCCAAGCACCAGATGTGTTCCTCCTTGTCTGTACTCAGTTACAGAATACCACAGAAATTACATCTAGCAGAGTTTGGTGCTTCTGGTTTAAAAAAAAATAAATACACAGAGTGATGTGTTTAGAATTGATGTTTAGCCTATTTTAGGCTAGATTATACTTTTTGAGCCTTATCAAAATCACATTTGGTTTGATTTAATGTGTTGGTATGGTTCAATTCAGGCTTTGGAGCAGTCCTGGTTTATTAAGTGTGGGCAGTTTTCTTTATTAGTATTTATAATTCTTATTTTTAATAAATGAAATTAATTTACTAATAACTTATTTTGTGGTTACACAGTAAAAAAAAGAAAAAAGGAGTTAGACATTTGGGAAGGAGAGCAGGGTGGGTGTCAGTGAAGTTCCTGCAGCACAGGAAAGCTGCTATCAGCTGTACTGTTGGCTTGGAATCCAGAGTATGGGGGATACTTGACATTTTTTCAAGTTTAAGATTCATGAGACTATTAGGAATGAGTATCCTGAGCAAAGGAGCACAGTACCCTGTAGGTGAAGTCTCCTGAAAAAAAAAAAAAGGACAAGAAAAAACAAGAGGCTTATATAAAAGGAAAGGTAACTACCCAGCACATGATACTGTGCTTTAGGAGTAGGTGTGGTAGTAATGGAAGAAAGCACTCTCCACAAATACAAGGCATATTTACAGTTATATTCAAGGAAGGAGAAGAACAGTTTATTTTATCTCATTTTTTTTATAGACATATGAAGTCACAGGCTTAATAGATGTTTAAATGTGTTTATCAAAACTGTTATGGCTGTATCTGTATAGAAGATAGGAAAAAGATGAGCTTTTAGAGACCTGTCAGTCATTGAAATCAGTAATATAATAGATTATTATGCTAAAATAGTGTTTGGAGCCTTGGAACACCCGTTTAGCATAACTAATGTGCCATTGTTAACCTTTGATTTGTCGTGGCAATGCTTTGTGATAGATGTTCATGAAAAGAGAATTGATTCCTTTTTTAAATAGGGAAAGCAGTTTTATTAAAAAAAAAAAAGTAAAATAAAATGTTTTAGTGCCAAGTGGAAGGCTAGAAGCACTGCTAGAGGATGTGAGCATTATTAAAGTAACTGTACATACAGGTGAAGAGAGATGGCAGCTTGTGTGAGAGAGAACATCAGGTGGAAGGAAGATTGCTGACTGAATTTCTCAGGTTGCTCTCTGGGGAATATTTGCCTTTATTAATGCTTTTTACTAGTGGTAGGGTGACAGAATGTCACCACTATAATGAAATTTGTTGATGACCTAGTTAAAAAAACCTAATACAGCAAACGATCAAAATGTTATGGGGAAGAAAAACATGACCTTGAGGATTGCAGTAATCACAACTAGATGGATTTAATAATAGGAAATGTGAGGTGCCTGCATTTGGAACTAACAGCAGAAATTTCAGCTGTAGGCTGTGAGTTCAGCTAAGTATAAAACGAATGGGGACAAGAAGAAGGGAGAGGCGAAGCATTAGTTGGTCACTGGGTCATTAGGATATGCATCCAGAAAAGACTCAGTTACGATGCCAAAGTATCCATCTGTGAAGCCTCACCTGCATGACTATGTACTTTTCTGCTCACCTGCATTCAAAAGGGTAAACTGAAGCTGGAATAAATGCAGAGTGCCAAATGAGATCACTAGGAGAAAAGAAAGTTTTGTGAGAGGACATGACCTTAATTTGGGTATAGATCAGCAGAACACCACAGAGTGGTGTGACTGCCACCTACAGATAATCTGTAGTTGCACACATCAGATTTGAGGAGAATCTAGAGAAGATAAAGGATTATTGACAACATACACATACCAAAAGGAAAAACCCCAAACCCAGCCATCCCTTAATAACATTTAGACTGAAAATTGGAAAACATCCCTTAACTATTAGAGCATTAGGTTTGTGGAGTGCCTAATATCCTTAAAATAATAAGGATTAAAATAATGAATTGACTTTACAGTGGAATGCTGTCCTTAGCTAAGAGTCATACAGTGTCTTCGATAGCAGGGACATGGACTTAGGTGACCCAGGAACATCCATTTAGTTCTTTTTTCCTATGCAGTAATTATATGGGGGGACAACTGAACTATTTTAAATGACAGCTTTGACCTGTGCCTGAAATTCACCTAAAAACTGAAGGGATGGATTTTCTAATTTATTTCAGCTTTTTCCTATTTAAATATCTCTTATCCTTCCAGCATTCTTCTGGGGCAGTAGTCTCAAAAATTGTGACATCAGGGGATAATAGTTGGGCTATATTTCTCATCTTCTCAAGGCATTTATTGTAAGGCTTATGAGAGAGGTTAATATAATAATGTAGAGGAGATTGCTACTAGAAGGGTCCTGCACCTTTATCAGAAGAACCTTGTGAAATCCTTGTTTCCCTGCTCGTTTATTTTCTTTCACTCCATTTCCCATAGTGATTTTTCCATCTCAGAGTGCACAATTAAGTACAAAGGCTGAGTTGATGGTACTTTACATCAAGATTATTGCAGTTTGTGTGTGGTGTGATATTTGCTGTGCAAGTCATGTGGATTAATTTTGCTAAGAGAAGTGTTAAGGTAACTCCCATTGAAATATGGTAAAAATGTGAGTCTCGGATAAATATGCAAAACTGTGGCAATATTTTACTCTCTGATGGGAAATAACTGTATCAATAAGAATATTAATTTTCCTGAGATTAATGAAACTAAGCAATGGTAATTTCAAATATCATCATATTGTTCAGGTATTGCTGAAGTCAACAGAACAGATGACAAATATAAATTAATAATTTAAGCCATTCATAAGGCTTCTTATGTGCTTAATAATTTATTTGAAATTAGGAAATAAGCATTTAATAATTTCATAGTACATATTAGTTTACAATTACTTCTATGATGGAGCTACCAGAGAACCATTAAGGAAACTATCCATAATTTCTTGTTATCAAAAGTAACTCTAGGGTAGCCATACAAACCTTAACCTTAAGAAAGACATTGAGGTGCTGGAGTGGGTCCAGAGAAGGGCAGCAAAGCTGGTGAAGGGTCTTAGAGAATAAATCTTATGAGGAGCATCTGAGGGAGCTGGGCTTGGTTATCCTGGAGAAAAGGAGGCTGAGGGGAGACCTGATTGCTCTCTACAACTACCTAAAAGGAGGTTGTAAAGAAGTGGGTAGTTATCTCTTCTTACAAGTCACAGATGATAGGACAAAAGGAAATGGCATCAGATTGTGCCAGGGGAGGTTTAGGTTGGACATAAGGAAAAACTTCTATACCGAAAGGGTTATGAAAAGACTGGAACAGGCAGCCTGGGGAGGCGGTGGAATTGCCATCCATGGATGTATTCAAATGCTGTCTAGATATGGGTGCTTGAGGGTATGGTGTAATAGTGACCCTGGTAGGATTAGATAAAAGATCTTGAAGGTCTTTTCCAACCATAGCGATTCTGTGATGCATTGGAATTGTTTTCTGCTCAGAAATGTCACTGTTTACTTGACTTCCAGGAGGGAAGGTTTAGGCATGACACTGCATGAGTCTCTCATTTTCAGCTCTTTGGCTTTTCTTAGCTGCCTGCCATGGAACCTTGTACCTTTAGATGGCCATTGGATATGATATTGTATGTTTTTACTTTTATGAATAAGGTAAGGAAGGAATGTATCATTATATATCCTGACCTTTGGCCTTGTTTCAACATCTATCTCAATTCTGTTTCTGTTTTCAGGTTTCTACTGCTGTAATAATTCAGACAGTGAGCTGTTAGCATGAAAAAAAAATTAGGTAATGAAAATGTTTCCTACAGGCTACATAAGAATACCTCAGTATACTTGTGTGTGTTCCCTGTTTCTGTATTATTACAAAATTTAGGCACAACTGTGGGGCCAAATAAATGAATCTTACTACTTGGATTGTCAGGAGCACTTCTTTTTCGCTCTAGGAAACTGGTAATAGTTTCTCCCCATGTGCTTGCAGTTTGTAATATGCTGGCTGTAAAATACCTTTCAGTTTCACTTGCCAGTATACAAATATACACTGCCATGTAGATATTAGGAAACATTGCTTACCTTAAATTAACTAATATTTTTAAAAAAGTTATATGGTCTGCTGGTTGCAAATTTGTGTATTAATTAAGGTGCTGATAGTTTACAGAGCTTTACAAAAGAAAGAGATAAAGAGTTAGAAATACATTTGATCTAGTAAGGCTTATTCAACATGGGATGTAGATGTGTAAGTTTTATATATTCATATAAAAATATAAATTGTAACATATATGAATAAATTTTTATAACTATCTTAAATGTACAAATATAATTATGTCATAGTATTGTGTGTGACTTCAAATGTCTAACTGCAAATTTTTAAGAATAACAGTTAAAATGTAAATTACATAAATCTAAATTATAAAAAATTAGACATAAATTATAGAGTTTTAGAACTGTGAAATAGGTGTGTTTTCAAGAGATTATTTGTGTTCATTTAGTGATTTTCTTTGTTTTATTTTACTAAGTGACAAAATTTTTTGTATAGAAAGCACTGTATGTTGCTTGTTTATCTGGATGTAGGTTTTATGTTTATATTGACTTAGTTCAGCAATAGACTGTCTAGAAAAACAGGAAGGAGATAAATAATGGGCTGAGAGAATAGTCAGTTATCTGAAACCATTTCAGGGTTGCTGAGGAACAATCCCTGAAGTGTTTATCTTTTATGATTTTGCTGCCTCTTTAGGTTACGTAAGAGACTGATTAACACATTGATAGGAGAAGGGCTGAGAACAGGAAAGGCAGAAGGACTTTGGCAGGTTTGAAAACTGGCAGCCTTTCAAAAGGGAACCAGTAACTATTTAGGACATCCAAATCAGGGAGGACTCAAGATCTCCCAGCTTCATTAAAAAAAAGTGTGGAAGCTTATCCTCTTGGGTCACTATCACAGGAACCTAGATATCAGTTACTGGAACTCAGTTACCGGTTAGGACTGTGTTGTCGTCGCAACACGGGATGGGGAAACAGTTTGATGCAAACTAACTCCAAAGTTTATTAAGAAATACACTCCTTTTATATTCTTTTTCTTACAATACCGGTATCGCAGTCTCCTGTGATAGGTTTAAACAATCATCGTGCTAGCTA
>JAOEGS010015572.1:0-18553 GCA_025447755.1 Corythornis vintsioides | reverse complement strand
GGTTTTGAAATTTGGGCTTCCAAGTTGCATGACTTAAATAATAATAATCTGAACGAGGCATCCAAAGCCCAGTTTCTGTGTGAGCCATCCAGGGTCTGCAGACACATGCCTAGGGCTTGAGCAAGCTCTCATATATTAGGGACATCATTTGAAGTCCATTTAGGTAAATCTGCAGAGAATTGCAGCCTGGGGATTTTAATTAAAGGATTTTTTTTATTTATTCCCCACCCGCTTTCTAGGCTGAGCCCATGTGAGTTGATAATCTTTTTCTCCTCAGCTTCTTAAAACCTCTGGTGTTTCCTAAAATAGACACCTCTGCCAGCGATGCTGTGAGAGAACCAAGGAAAACCAGAGCAATCAATGGGACAGCTGCTCTGAAATCTGTGTGAAAATCACACTGGTGTTTCTGCACAGAGCCCTGTCCTGAGGAGGAAACAAAAATCGAGATATTCCTTCTTTCTTGTGGGTTTTTCTTTTTTCTTTTTTTTTTTATTTTTTTTTTTTTTAATTTTATTTTTTTTTAGGCAGTACACCCCATGGTTAGGCACCAGTTGGTGTCTCCTTCACAAGGCTGTTTTCTCCTTGCACTAAATCTGGCTCTAGCAGTGAAAACCAAAAGGCACTTTTTTCTTTTTTTTTTTTTTTTTTTTTTTGCCTCCCCCTGGTTTCCCTCTGAGCTGTTATTTGTCACAGCTGGGTGACAGTCACCTTAGAGGAAGGTCAGAATTCCCAACAAACAAAAGGCTCGACAGGAATGAGCATCACAGTCATGTGGCTATTAATACACCAGTTAAAAAAAGTTCACTTGTCTAATGGGAAGCCCAGGTATTGGGATCTGAACTGTGTCTTGGAGCCCTTTTTGGCATCTGGGAGGAGGGGAACAGCCTGGCCTCCCAGTAAACATTTCCAAGGTGTTTCCTGAAGATGGCCTAGTGGAAGCCCTGCCAAGCCCAGTTTGCACCAGAGCCTCCCACTGGTCTGGGAAGTGACATTGCAAGAGGACCAGGGTTGTGAGGAGGCCCTTTGGGACCCCTGGGCAGGGCAGGGTGCTGCTGGGGTCAGGTACTGGGTGCAGGCACCAGGGATGAGTGTCTGCACTGGATGCTTTGGGGGGTGCATGCTGTGTCTGAAGGGTGTTGGCAGGGCTGTGCAGGAGGAGCTGCCCTGTCTGAAGGTGCTGGTAGCTCCAGGGAAGCAATGTGTTGTGCTTTTGGCATCTCAGCAGCTTTTCCTGATGCCTTCCCAGGCCCTGGGATAAACAGGGAGCTGGAGGCAAGCTGAGAGATGATGGGAATGATGCAGATGGGAATTTTAGTGACTCTGCTTAAGGCTGTCCTGCTCCCAGGGCAGTTTAAGGGCTCACTGGGAGGCACAGGGCTCAGGAAACGAGCCCCAGGTGAAGCAGCCCTCCCTCTGAACCTCCTGATCCCTTCCTGCATGGGGAGGGTCTTCTGTTCCTGCCATGGCTGCCCCCTTTGCTTTTATCCACGTGGCTTCCTACAGTTGGTTTGTTTTGTTGTTGGGTTTTTTAACTCCTCCATCACTACCCCTGGCAGATGTGAATTTACTACTTGTGTACTCCCCTCGTGTGCCCAGCTGTGCCATCCCCTGGGCTGGGGGAGCAGGGGGTACCCTGGGGATCGGGCACATCTCACAGCACCCATTGTGCCTCTTGTGCCACACAGGCTGGCACCTGGACTCGCCAGCTGTGTGTTGGTGGTGGGGGTGTCACTTCATGGTCCTCGTGTGTGGGCTGCTGTGTTTACGAGGCCCCTCTGGGTGTTCTGTAATAAACCGTGTTGGTCCCAGCCTGGCTCCCTCTCTTGCTGTTCTCACAGGGGGTGGTTTTGTCTCCTTGGTAACCTCCCAGGTTTTAGGGTTAAGCGGTGAGGGGATGGGGGGGTGGGTTGGTGATGAGAAGGAAAAAAAAACCTTCTGAGAATTAAGGGAATTCAGAAAATGTAATAGAAGCAGCTACCTGGGAACTGGAGAATTCTGGGAGAGGGGATTCCAGAGTTGAGGATGTGCTGTGATCCACCCACCTCCCCTGGTGAAAGGGCTTTTAGAGTAACCCCGACTTGTGAGGAAGCCCTGGGTGAAAACAGCTTGGCAGAAGACTTCTGTCAGCTTGATCTTCTCCCGGCCAACAGGTGGGAGGCAGCAAAAGCTTTTTAGAGGAGATTTATTGCTGTTGAAGTACCGGGTTTATCCGAGCAGCGACACTGTAGTTCTGGTGTTAGCTCCTCCCTGCCAATAAGGAGAACAGATGGGTGAAGGGGAAGCAACAAATTCTCCATCCGTCACTAAATATAGCTAAGGAATGTCCATAGGCCCCAGGGCATCATTGCTGGGTGGGTGTTTGATGAAGGGACTGGTGGCCCTCAGCACAGAGTGTTCTTGTGCAGCCTTGCTCACTGGGATGCATTCCCTGCACCCCTTGTCCTGCATTGTCTTCCACCAGATGCCTGTGGGGGGAACAAACCAATTCCAGCACTGATAAGAACCATGTTGCACCAGTGAAGGTTCAGGTGGGTGCACCCAGCCCTGAGGGGTCAAGATGTGCACAATAGTGCCAAGAGATGTCTCCAGTGTTCATGCAAAGACCACCCTGTGACCCATATTTGCTCTCAGGGACCAGAGTTGGCCAAGTAGCCAACAGGTCACGGAGAGATGGGAGCCAAGGCCCCAGAGGGAGGGAAGGGGGAGGTTTGTGTGGTTGGATGTGAGATGCCTCGTCGCTGGTTTGCTGCAAGCCTGAGCTTTTTGTTGCTGTTGCCTGTTTTCTGAGATTGTTCCTTCATCAGGCATCAAAAGGCTTTGCAGAGAGCCTGCTTTAGAATCAAGAAGGTGGAGGAGGAGAAGGCGGAGGCAGAGCTGCTGGAGAATTACGCTGCCACTCGCCTGTTGCCAGCACAGATGTTCTCAAGGTGATCACGGCCTTTGAAGAGCAAGAACCGCTTTTTGTGACTGATCCAAGAATTAACCTCCAAGAACTTGTGGGGCTTCTTGGTGAGGCTGTGACACCTCTGACCAGCTGCCTAGCAGGGAGGTCAGGCAGTGCAGACTTTCCTATCCTCATGCATACTGGGTAAGTCATAACACCTTCTTGCCTCAGTTTCCCCATCACCATACCAGAGATTAGAATGATCCAGAGGTAAGGTGAGGTCTGGAGGATTGCCCCAGCTCTCTGCAGAAGAAAAGCAGAAATCCAGGAGCCCTGTGACCTGTGCTGCAAAGCCATATCCCTGAGGTGATGCCCAGCAGCAGGTCACAGCGCGTCAGCACAGGGCTGTCCCAACAACCCCAGTGGTGTTGGCTGTGAGGGGTCCCAGGCTGTGCTGGAGGGGATCCCCCCTCATCCCTGCAGCACCATCTGTTTGATGTCCTTTCTCGAGAGCAGAATAACAGCCAACAACCACGAGCAGGGACCTGCAGCCATACCAAGAGGCTAAAATGTCAGGGTGAGGGGAACCTGGTGACAGGGTGACAGAAACACCCGGAGTTAGAAGAATAGATAAGAGGACCTGGCGGCAAGATACCAAGCAAAGGACACTCGCTATCAGCACCAGCGGGGCCGTGCCAGGATTTGAGCATCCTGGCCACCTTGTTCCTTCCACACCGCTATTTATAGCAGCGGCCGCTGACACTCCTGTCACCAGAGCCCCCCGTGTGCACCCTGGGAGGCCGGGAGGCCACCAACGACGCGGTGACTCGAGGGAGCGTGTGCGGGGAGCCGCTCGTCGCCCCGCTGCCGGAGGAAACCGGCGTTTCCCTCTGCCAAGAGGCAGCTCCACGCCGGCCCGGCCCCTCGGGAGATGCACCAGACGGTTTCTGTTGAAGGCTTGGCCCCTGGCCAGGGGGAGTCAGTGGGGTAAAGAGACCCGATTTCCACCCAGCTTCATCCTTCCCCACAGAACTGGGGCTTGTCCAGCTTGCTCTGGGAACCAGAGGTTTCCACAGCGTGGTGGCGGTTGGTGTGATAGCTCTGTGTGTTACCCATGCTGCTGGAGGTAACCCTTTGGTTACTAGGGTGGAGCAACATGAGAGGGTGCCAGGGGTGGTTTAGGTTGGATATTAGTAAAAATGGTTACTAAGAGAGGGGTGAAGCCTTTGAAACAGGCTGCTCAGGGAGGAGGAGGAGTCGCCATCTCTGGAGGGGTTCAGAAAATGCCCCAGATGTGGCATTTCAGGACATGGTTTAGTGGTCCTGATAATATTTAGTAGATGGTTGGACTTGATATTGAAGGTTATTTCCAACTGCAATGATTCTGTGATTCAAATAGCAGAGAAAATTTGCTCTGTTTCCCTCCTGGGGATTCACCTCTTTCAAAATCCGCTGCTTTTTCCCAGTTGTGTCCAAGCCAACGAGCAACGGAGGCAGAGATCTCTATGTCCTGGCACCTTCCCATTCCTGCAGCCAAAGCTTTGTTACCAGGCCTGCACTTCAAAGCTTCTCTGTCATCGCTGGGCCACACAAGGAATCCTTCCAGAAGGACATGAGGAGTTCTCTGCAGCCCTGGGGCTATAGATACCAGGCAAGTCTGGCTGTGCCCTGGGCAGCCTCACACTGTGGTGAGCTCGGCACAACTGCTGCCAAGTTTTCTGATTGAATGACTTGAGAAGGGATGGATATTTGTGTGTTTAAAAAGAAAAAAATACACTGCTAAAATCATTGGGGGTAGAATCCAGCAGCTCTGTGCACAGGAGGGCTGCTGGATGTTTTCTCTGGGGACACAAAGGCTGCTTGGAGCCCACTGAGGTGGGAATGGAGACATTTTCCTCAGTGCTTGCTTGGGCATGGGGAACTATGTCCATGAGGGTGTTGGGGAGAAGCTCTTTACCATGAGGGTGGTGGAATACTGGAGCAGGTTGCCTGAGGAGGTGGTGGAAGCCCCATCACAGGAGATATTTAAGGTCGGGCTTGATGGGGCTCTGAGCAACCTGCTCTTGTTGCAGGTGTCCCTGCTCCCTGCAGGGGAGCTGGATGAGTGTGAAAGGTCCCTTCAGCCAAACCAGTCTGAGGTAAGTGTGGCTCTGAGGTAGAGCTGCTATCTTGGGCTCTGTGGTGTTGAGGTGGGGCCGTTTTGGGTGCCACAGCAGGGTGGCCATCTCTGGCACCAGCATGGCACAGCTGCCACCCCAGGCACCTTGTACCCCATAGTGTGGCCTGGGCGTGGGCCACAGGGTCACCCCTCATGGTGTGGCCATGGTGCTGGGGACTCTGCTGGCTGTACAACCAGGCCCCCTCTTCCCCAGCAGCCGGGCGGCCTCCTCCAGGTGCGGCTGGGAATCATTAGGAGCTCCCTGCGCCGGGCTGAGTGTGGGAACTGGAAGAGAAAGCTGGAGAGAAGCCTTCTTTCATCTCCCCACTCCCTCCTCCCCCTGTGTCTGCCAAGCCTGGCTTCCTTTTGAATCCTTTAGCTTGTGCCAAGCGAGGGAGAAAGGGGAGGGAGGGGGGAGAATAAAAAGAAAAAGGGAAAGAGAAAAAAAAAAACAACCAAACAACAAAAACAACCCAACAAAAACCACAGGAATGTGTCCAGGGATCTGGCTTCATTCAGGCTGCCGAGCCCTGAATACCCCGGCTCCTGCTCGGGGAGCCAGAGGGAGCAAGGCCACGGCCGCCCCCGCCATGGGGACGGGGGAAAACAAACAGGGAAGCGGCATTTGCGGCGCGGCTGTTACCACAGTGACTGACAAAAGGTCTTCGGAGAGGGGGCCTTGGCCGGGTCCCCCCCCTACCCCATGGCCACGGGGCTGGCGAGGCCGGAACGCGGGGTCAGGGCACCCCGAGCGCGGCAGGGAGGGGAGCGACGGCTCTGGGCGAAGCCGCCACCGTGTTTCATCTCAGCATGGGGACGTGGTGCCCAGACAGACGCCCTCGTGTCGGGGCTGTCTCGCAGTACAAAGGCGACAAGGGCTTCTCGCCGGGGGTGGGGGGCCTGGGGGGGGGGGGAGGGGGGGATGCCTTTCTCCGGCGCTTCGGGAGGATGGGGTTTTTGACTCGCTGCCGACTTTATTCCTAGCAAATTAATTATTTCCTCTTGTGGCAGCAGCGCTGCCCGGTGCGCCTCGGTGTCTCCCACCGCCCTCCTCTGTGCGTCCCCCCTCCTGCCCGCCTGGTCTCTGTGCCGCTCGCAGCCGCTTCCTCCACCCTCGTCCTTGGCTGGGCTTCTTCCAGCTGCGCGTAACTGCGGGACTCGGCCCAGCTGCGCCGGCCGCTGCCGCGGGAGCATCGCGGCGGGAGCGCCGGGGCTGGCTGTGAACTGATGGTGCGAGCGCCGGAGGTGGCGGCGAAGCGCGTTGGGTGGCGGAAGGGAACAGGCGGCTCTGGGAAAGAGTTTTGGGCTTTGCAGCCAGAGCGCTTGGTGAATGGGGAGAGCGAGCGGCGAGCGAGCAGTAAGAGAGCATGCGGGAAAGCCACCAGCCCATGCTTGTCTCTGTGTGCTGGTGACACAGGGTGGCCACGGGATGAACCCAAAGCACCCAGGATGGGGCACCGGCCACCCCAGCCCCTGGCAATCTCAGTGTGGTGTCTGTCCAGTTCTGGGCTACCCAGTTCAAGAGAGACTGGGACCTACTGGAGAGAGTCCAGTGGAGGACGTTGAGGGGCTGGAGCATCTCTGTGCCCAGGAAAGGCTGAAAGCCCTGGGGCTGTTTAGCTGGAGAAGGGCAGCCTGAGAGAGGAGCAAGAGCTGAGCAAGAGCTAAAGGGCTCCCAGGGTACATGAGAATGGGGTCAGACTCTTGTCAGTGGTGCCCAGAGACAGGACAAGAGGCAACAGGCACAAACTGGAAGCCAGAAGGTTCCATCTGAGCAGGAGGAGAAAGTTCTTTGGATGTGTGTCAGAGCCTGGTCCAGGCTGCCCAGAGAGGTTGTGGAGTCTCCTCTGGAGAGATTCCAAAGCCCCGTGGACACTGCTGCTGGGCCCCCTGCTCTGGGTGACCCTGCTGGGTGGCACCAGATGATTTCCAGAGCTCCCTTCCAACCCTCACCACGCTGGGGTTCTGTGATTCTTTGTGTTCTTACATAGCTGTAAACGCTTTCTTGAGTCCTGTGCATATGCACTTGCTACCATGTGCCTGGTATTCACCTCCAGCACCCTGCCTGGAAACACCCAGGGCTGCCCCTGCACCCACCATAGCCCTGCGACCTTCCTCTGGGCAGAGAGACCCGAAAGATCTCCTGGGAACTCCATCCATTCCTCCAGCAGCGTTGTGCTGTGTGCCTTATTTCTATCCCCCCGGGGTGTTGCCACAGGTGGGCGATTGTTCCAGCTGACAGCCTTCGAGGCAAAGAACCAAGATTTAACTTCCTGCTATTCAATTAGAGAAAGTGAGCATTCATCACCAGCTGCTGGCTGCTGGCAGGGGCAGACCCACCCGCCGCGGGGGGGGGAAGCTCTGCTGGGCAGGAAGGGTCCGTGGGCACAGCTGGCTCCCAGCACAGCCTGCCTGCCAGCACCGGCTCCCAAGAGTTTCTAGGTAAGGCTGGATGCTTCCCCTTCCTGCTCCGTGGTCTCGCTCGTGTTTTGGTTTTTGGAAAGGAGGTTGGTTTGGGGAAAGCAGGCGTGGGGGAAGCACCGATGTGGCTTTTGGGGGAGCGGCTACGTGAGGAAGGAAAGCCAGGGGTTTGCGTGCTGGAGGGAACGGCAGCACAGTGGCTTCCCCCCACCCCGGGCCAGCCCCATCCCTGCAGGTTCAGCCTCTGCCCTGAACTCTGTACGATCCCTGACCCCGGGGCCTTTGTGGCTGAGGGCTAGCGGCTTTGGAAGCCCTGTGGATGTGCGCTCCCCTCCTCTGTGCTTGGAACTTGTCCTGACACAGCCAGCAGATGCTGGTTGGTTTGAAGATGGACAGGGGCTGATCCCTGGCCCTATTGAATGAGGACTGTGAGTCTCCTTGTCCTTATTTACCTCCACACCTGGGTGCTTCCTCATGGTATTTTCTAGGCTGGCAAGGGAGCAGAGAGCACACTCTCCTCTGAGTTTGATGCCTGGTAACATCCCTGTCTCCATCTTTCCTTTGAACCACCCACAAGGCACCTGCTCACTGAGGAGGCCTCATGGAAAGCCCTGCAGTGCCCAGGCTGCAGAGAGGAGCTATTGGGCTTTCAGGGACTCCCTGGCAGCACCCAAGGCCATTCCTGCTCCATTTCCTTTCCTCGCTCTTCCCCCTCCTGAGGCCAATCCAATTGGAGAAGAGTCTCCTGCTGCCTCCTCTGCTTGTCCCTTCCCTGTGCCATCTGTCCCCAGCATAGTGGCAACTTCAGAGCTCCACGCCGGTGGCATTCCTGCTAAATGTCCTTTTGTGCACCTTTTAATCTCTCTGGTTTTAATTTTTCTGTCTCCGCAGGGACCTGGGGGATCTTCCAAGCAGTCTGCGATCATCAGGGATACAGTCAGAGGGGGTTTCACGTCACTGCACCCAGTCACACATGCATGTCGCTGTTTGGATGCCATGCCAGACATCACAGCACTGTCCCCATCCCATCTTCCAGGACACCAGCCCGGCACCTCGCACGAACACGGGCTGTTGCCCCCAGATGAGGAAGGTAACGCGCCGCAGCCCAGCCAATCAATGGTAATTAGCCCTTCGGGGAGCCCAGCTCATAGCGCCGCAGAGGTTTGTTCTCGTGCGTGCCGCTCGCTCTTCCTCCGGTCCTTTGGAAGTGACTGGAGTTGGAGATGCCAAACCACCGGTCATGTCTGAGGGAAACTTGGTGCCTCGTGTCATTTCCATGAGGCTGGGAGGGCTCGGGAGGGGGGATGTCTGTGAATATTCAAGGCAATGTGTGCCCGAGCAGCGAGTGCACATGCTGTCGTTGCCTCTGCTGTGCCATCTGGCCGGCAGCGACGCAGCTCCGACCGGGGCTGTGCGCAGAAGAACATTTTACAACAGAAAGCAATTAAGCGAATAAAGCCCTTTTTAAAATCCAGTAATTAAAAACAGTCCCTCCCCCTTGTTTTCCTTTTAAGCTGAAAGTTGCTGTTTACTCATTTGCTTTACAAAGTGTGCCTTGTTGTGGCTTCAGAAGAAATGAAAGTTTGAAGTGGTTAGAGAAGAAAGGCTCTGGGGCTGGTGCGTTCCAGGCAGGGCGGAGGGGCAGGGGCTCTCCAGCCTGGCTTGTTTGTATTTGTTCTTGTCTACTCACAAGATCGCTAAACACACATTTAACAAGTGGTGAAACTGTCTACCAGGCTGATCTCTCCCAGGGTTCATGAGAAGAGGCCTGGCACATTAGCATTGCTGGGGGAAGGGGAGGGGGGAAACCAGGCCTTTTGAAGGGTTGGTGTTTTGGGGCTGAGCGAGGGAAGGGCTCCTTGTGCAGGCCAAGTGGCAAACAAAGGCATTGTGTTCCCGGAGCCCTGGGGACTGGCTTCAGGGGAAGGCCAGGGCCAAGCTCCGCCAGCCATGGGTTTTCCCATCCCAGATTCTCGTGTTGCGTTGGCACTGGTGCAGCCTCGAGGCCACCCGTGACCTTTCAATGCCCAGAGACCGGAGCGGGGCTGGCACCTCTGGGGTGGGCTCAGCCTGGCCCTGACAGCTGAGGAGCCCACTGAGGCAGGTGGGGGCTGCAAACCACCCTGTACTGCAGCCCCTTGCCTTGGCCACATCCCCCTCTCCAGGTCTGAGCCACCAGAGAGGAGCAGATCTGTGTCCATGGACAGTGAGTTTCTGAGTTGTGTGTAGCCACGAGGGAGCCCTGATTTTGGCTTGGGCTCCTGGATGAGCCAGTAGCCCCAGATGTCAGCAGGACTGGTGCAATATTAATTATCACTCCTCGTTGCTTCTCTGTAAAGTGAGTGCCCAGTGAATTAGCGTCATTACAGGTGGGGAAACTGAGGCATATCAAGGCCGGGCAGGACTGACACTCTGGCGTCGTCTGGCATTATTAACTGTCGGGATGCGTCGTCAACTCTGGAGTGGGAAGGCGATCCCGTCCTTGGCTGTCCTCCAGCCCTGGGGACACAGTGACACAGCCACCTTCTGTCTGCAGCTCTCAGCCTTGCCCTGGGCAGGGGCTTCGGGTGACAGCTACCCTTTTATGGGGCAGAAACTGTTGCACAAACAGCAGCAACTCCATGGCATCCCTGCCATGGGCCCGGCAGGTGCAAGCTCACAGGTGCCCCATCCCATGGGGTTTGCCCGGCCACCCAAGCCGAGCCGGCCCCATTCCTGGCTGCAGTGGCAGGGCCGGGCACCGACCTGCCACAGGGCAATAGGTGTGAGGACACAGGAGGCCGTGCCAGGGCAGTCAGGGTAGAGCTGAATTTCAGTCGGGCTCTGAGCAGATACAGGATCTGCCCCATGCCTGCCTGGGGAAGGGTGAGGCCATGGGTTTGTGGGAAAATGTTGTTTTTCCCTCCCCTGGACTGCCCCTAGCAGTCTGCTGGGCCGGCTCGGGATTGTGTGGGCTGGGGAAGTGGGGGGGAGTTCACAATTGTAGTGCCTCTGGCTTGGAGAGCAGCCACGGCAAACAATCCTCCGCTGGCCGCGCTCCAGATCTGACAGAAGGCGGCGGTGCTATCGGATCCCTACCTACCTTCATCCCAAATCACCTCCCGAAAGCCCGGCCTGATTCTCCTGTCTGTGCCGAATCTCTTGGCTTAGCCAGAGGCTGGGGCAGCCCGTGCTCTGCGGCCAGGAACCCCGGCCAGCATCCCCCCCAGGCCTCCGCTTTGGAAATTACAGCTGTGGATCTGGCAGCCAGCAGTGGGACCTGAGGTTAGGAGGTGATGTTGACTGAAGACGTGAGGACAGGGCATTCCAGGCATGCACGGGGTTAAATCAGAGGTGTCAGTTCACAGGGAGGTAACAGATACCTCCTGCTTCTCCTCTGCCTTGGGCTTTCCAGAAGCCTTGCCCTCCCTCCCTCCCGCATTCCAGCTGCTGCAGCTTTTCACAGCTGGCCGCTCTCTGGGGACATTTCCCAGAGCTGAGCAGGAGGGAGGGGAGGGAGAGGCCAGGGTCCCAGCAGGGGAGGAGAGCTGGTGGCTGGCTTGACCGTCAACCCTCCCCCCAGGGAACCTCAGGCTGGAGCCTTTCATCCCCAGGAGCTGGCTGGCACAGGCAAACCTGGGCGATCCCAGGTCCCTGGCAGGGATCCACCCTCAGCCCTGGCCTGGAGAGTTTTTCCTGCTGCAGAGAAGGGACATCAATCTTTGCAGCTCACTTATTCCTTGGCCTCTAAAGCAGAGCAGCCAATTAGTGCTGGGTGTGATGGATGGCTTAGCCCAGTCCTCGTGACACCCATCCTCTGGAAACAGCTCCCACCATGTCCAGCACAGCCAGCTGCAGTGGGGAATGGCTCTTGCCAACCTCCCGAGTCCCAGAGGGTCTCACAGGGGTCCTGGGGACAGGGACAGGCCCTGCAGCCATGCTTGCTGAGCTCCCAGAAACTGTGTGGGAAGGGAAACAGCCCTGAACGCTGGGCCAGGGTTGATAGTTCAGGGCTTGGGGAAGAGATTTCCTCTAATAATTCCCTGGTTGTTTCTGTGGCAAAGCCCATAGCTCCTGGGGAAGAGCAGAGTTCCTGGCTCTGCACTCGGGGCCAGACTTTGCCACCGCAGGAGGCTATTCCCACGGGAATATTCTCCACAGTGAGAGGCAAGCCGGCTGCACACACCCCATCCTGCACTTAGACCCTATCACCCCTTGCCCACAGTGGGGTAGGTCTGGCTGCTCTCTCCCTTGAGCCCTGGGTGATGATTCCTGTAACCTGGCTAAGCCCCTTTTCATCCTCCGCTGTTGTCCCCACTGACCCGACCTGCAAGGCGGGGGGGGGTCTCGGCACCGTCTCTGCTGCTGCTGCTCCACGGTGCAGAGCTAATCCCGGGGTGGTTCAGATGGCCCAGGGCTCACTGGGGCCGTTATAAACGACTCTCCAGGAGCACAGGCTGGAAAATGGATCCGATTACAGGAGAAGTGGGTTTCGGGGCCCCTGCTCTGTTCATAATGAAGTGTAATCCTAGAAAAACATGTTGCCAATTACACTTCAATTGAACCCAGATAATGATGCTTAGACAAGGCCCAGAAAAGATGGAGTCTGGACAGTGAATTCCTTTCTAATGGAGAAGAAAAGTGTTCCTCTGTGGCAGGTCTGGGCTCCGCTTGGTTCAAGCTCATTGTGATATGAGCGAGAGCCTGAAAAAAAACAATCTCTGGGTCTCATTTAAATGGTTTTATCAGTGGAAAGAGTATTAATCTCTCGAAAACACATGTTTATGGGAAGTTTAGTTTGGAGTTGTCTGTATTTTTAACTGAAATCACTTTGGAAAGGGAGGAGGAGCGGGTCTCAAAATTGCTAAAACAACACATTGCTGATTATTCTGGTTCAAAGTAACTCCTCATTTTGAAATGTACGCTCATAACAGCTCTGTTTCGCAAACACTTTTTACAGGGAAAATTAAACCAAAGCACCAAAATGATAGAAAGAAAGTGCTAGAACCTAAAGCAAATATTTTGTTATCTTGTTTTTATTACTTTTTTTGTGGAGGGGAAGGTGTGTTACAAACACTTCTGAGACATAAGCTTTCTGCCCCAGCACAGGACGGCTGGTTCAGGTCTCTCATTTCACAATGAGAGTCACAAAAAGCCATCACGGGGACTGTGCCTCGCTCGGCGCCCGTGCCAGGCTGGGGCTGTGGCAGGCGTGGGTGGAGGGCAGGCAGTAGCTGGCATCTGGCTTTCACAGGAGCTGCTTTGCGAGGCGCTGGGGATGTCTCGAGGTTGGCGGGTGCAGAGCCAGGGAGCTGGCAGCGATGGCTGAGGCAGATAGGGAGCACCCAACCACGTGGCTGGGTGTCTCCCTGCATGGGAGACGGGTGGCTTGGGTGGCCCGGGCAGCGACAGGTTGTTATCACCCCCACGGTCTTTGCGAAAGGCTTTGGGAAACCCACGTGTCGCCAGATCTCGGCACTGATTATTTTTTTTTCAAAATAAAAAGGCGTTATTTTTGTACTGCCAACCTCCGCTCCAGCTCCTCTCTCCCTCCTCCCCTCGCTAGCTCTCTCCCACACGAACACGTTTTTGCTGCCTTGGGGGATTGCAACAGCGCAGGGCTCTGAAAAAAACAGCCTCCTACCTCCTTCCCGCAAGCTCAGGGGAAGAGAGATGCTCTCTAGATGCCGGTCAAAGTTTCCAGCGTTACGGAACCAGACAAGAAAACAGCAATCCCCCTTCGTGTCCTAAACCCTAGTTGTGCTTTGGGAGGTTTGGTTTACAGGCTAGGTCTCCAGTGGCCTGGCAGTGCCATGAGTTGGCATTTGAAGCCGCTCCAAGGCTGTGGGAGCGTGGCAGGGGGCCGAGCTCCCGGCGGGACCACCGCGGCACGGTGCCCGGGGTGCCGAAGGCGTCCCGATGCCTCGGAGCGCGGTGCCATCACTGCCACCCCGGCCCTCGGCCCTGGCCACTGATTAATCCCAGGCGAAGAGCCTTTGAGCGACATCCTCAAACGGCACCGAGCTTCGAATAAGCTGGTTTCCATCTGAATCATGAGTCTTCCAAAGTGCCTGCGCCGCGCAGAGCCGGGCAGACATGTGTGTGCGTGTGGGGCTGGATGTTGATTTTTCCCTGAAACAACTCAAGGCTTTATCAGTCCCATCTCTTTCCCACGGTTTTCTGTTGCCAGTGAGGTCACTGGTCCCTTTAAACTGGGGCTGAGGCCAATGTGCAGCGGGTGGAAGGGGGGCCGTGGGCAGAAAGGGAGGAGGGTGTGGGGGGGACATGAGACGGTTCACACAGACTGTTCCTTTTACAGGAAGACTTGGGATTTCGACCAGCGAGCGGGAGGAGGCGGAGGGCGGATACGGGCCCGCAACCAGCTCGTGTCTTCGAGGGGGGGAGGTGGGGGGGGCGCGCGGGGGGGGGGGGGGGGGGGGGGGGGGGGGGGGGGGGGGGGGGGGGCCCTGGGAACCTGGGAGCGCCGGCGCGGCCGCGTAATCCGTCACTCCCGGGAGATGTCTCATTAACCCATTAACCAGGGAGGCTGGGGACGTGCTGGGAGGAGAGCGAGGGAGAAGCCGGGGGTGTGAAAGGCAGAGTGCGAGTAGGGGAGGAGCCGTGCGAGGCAGGCACAGGGGCCAGCTCCTCCGCGCAGCCCGGGACGGGACAAGACAGGAGGACGGCGGGGACGGACGGACGGGCGGCGGTGGCCACGCGTGGGGCAGCCTCGCCGAGTCCAGCGGCATCTCCTCCCCTCCCTCCCACCCCTAGCTCCCCGCCAGCGAGGATGAAGCGGTTGTGCGAGGAGAGCTCGTCCGACACGGAGTCGGACGGGACCATCGACGTGGGCCGGGAAGAGGAGTACAGGTGAGGAAGGTGTGGGGTCGTCCCGGGACGGATTCGGGTTTTGGGGTTCCCAGCACCGGTCACGGCGCTTGCAGCAGCTCACTGCGAGCTTCCCGGGGCGGCTGAGGTCGGTGTTTGCTGGGGCCAGGGCACGGGAGGGCACCGGGCTCCGCCGCGGAGTCTCCGAGACTCGCCCGGCACCTCGCTGAGCCCCGTCGGGCTGGGCTGGTCCGATCTTGCCTGGGGCGAGGACGAGCCCGAGTGTGTCACTGCAGCGGGCAAGTGTGGGCTGATGCTGGGACTGACCCGGCGAGGAAACCCAAGTTGCAACAGAAGTATTAAAGCTGTTCTGTGAGCTGGTTGCATTCAAGCAAGCACTTCGTGAAAGGCAGCCGCGATTCTCCTCTGCCGGGCGGGCAGAAGGGCGGCTCTGATTTGGTTGCTCGTAGGTCTTTTCACCCCGAAATGGGTCAGTTCCCTCTCTCCAGCCTCAAAGAGCAAAGGCACCTGGGTGCTGCTGCAATCCCAGCGATCCAAGGGTTCCCAGGGAATGTAGAAGAGCTCAGGAGGTTTCTCGTGAGAAACGTTTCAGCCCTGCTGGTGTGTTTGTAATGCACCAGCTGGGGCTTTGATCCTCACTAAAGGGGGAGCCCGAGCGGTTTGGCCAAGCCAAGGGTGCCCCTCTTGAATCGTGCATATGCAGTATTGTGATTTGCAGGCTGTCGCTGCTGAGGTGCAGTTTTGGCTTTGTGGCTTTGCTGCTTGGTGAAATAGTGAGGAAACAGTGAGGACAGAACCTCTGCGGGGTTCCCAGGCTTTGCCCTGCTCCTCTGGGTTGGGGCAGTGCTGGCAAAGGGCATTCCCAGCCCAGGTTCCTGTGTTATGTCAGCCCTTCGTGGGCATGCCCAGGCTCTGGGTGTGCAGGCGGTGCTGGGGATGAAGGAAGGGCTCTGTTAGTTGTTCTCCGCGAAAAATAAGCTGCTTTTGAACTCTTGTTTCAGTAGCCAAGCGTCCCCCTCCCTCCGTGTCCAGCGAGGCCCCAGATGAATTAATTCCCTTTTGCCACTCGAGCAAAGAGAAGTCACCCTGCCCAGTGCCAAGCTCAGGTTCTCACGGGACTAAATGTCTGCTTCTCACTGATATGGTCACAGCAGAGTCAGGAATTTCTGACATGTAACATTCTACTCAAATTCACTGACCCCTTATGCAGTTCTCTAAGTGCATCAGTATTTAAACTGCGTTCCTGCTGTATGTGAAATACATCCCAGTCTCTACATCAGTGCAGTGCAGAGTCTGTCCCGTCCTTGTGGATGAAACAGGGGAATTGTCATAATCTTTTGTCTGAGTGAACAGTAACGATGAGTATTTGGAGGCAGTGGTAGAACTGGGCAGCAATGTGATCTGCCGCTATTTGTATATTTGTATATTGTCACACAAACACATGGCCAAAGAGCTGTTCCTGCCCTGACTAGTTTAACAGGGTGCTGCCCGGGACGCTGGCGGATCCAGTGAAATGAGGCGCTTCCAGGTGGGGAGCGACTGGGGCAGAGGGAGGCAGTCGGGCTGTCTGGCCGGGGTTCCCAGCCCAGTACCCATCGGTGGAGTGGTTTGGGCAAACCAGTTCCCCTGCAGAGCAGGGATGAGTCACGGCAGGTGTGAGGCTTGGTTCAATGCATGGAGCAAGTTTAGACTCCGGGGTCACTGCAGAAGCATGAGACTCTGCTTGGTTTTCTGCTTTTTGTTTGGAATAAACAGCCCAAGTTGTGCTGCAGAGTATAAAATAGAGCAAAGAGCAAAGCAGAAGTTTTAACCATCAGAGAATACAGTTATGGGATCTTTTGATGTGGTTCAAATCTGTCAAACATCTTTAAAAAATATATTTTGCAGTCAGTTAGGTCTTTACATCCACATCTGGAACTGTAGCTCACCAAAGAGCAACGCGTTCGGACAGCTCTGCTAAGAGAGTTTCAGACTTCACAGATCCAGGCTCCTGGAGCGCGTACTCCACATTCCTGCGCTGCCAGGAGGACCCAGAACTTATCCCCCCCCTCACATATAGCAGCCCAGCATCCGTGCAGAGCCCTCTTCCACATCATACGTGCTCATCGTATGTGCTTTCATGTTGAGCAGCAACGCGTGTTCCTACCTGCGAGGCCAGGCAGCACCTCTGCCCACAGAGAGCCCACCCAGCAGACATTCAAATAGGGTACTTGTAGGGAGATGAGTGGAGCAGTCAGTAGAAGAACGTGTTATTTTGTCTGAGTGTGGAAAAACCACTTCTGAAAGCACCTCACTTGGGCCTAACAAAGTGTATTTTTAATGGGCTGAGTTTGGTCTAATCTTTGGCTTGCCATGCAGACAGTGCTGTCTGTGCAGGAATGGCTTTAACAGGAAATTAAAAGGCTTCACCAAACTGAACAAAAACAGTTTGATTTGTCAGGGTGAAGCCAAATACCAGCAGGTTTCCCTATGTGTATGTCCTGCCTGGTGTCAGAGTCCCTCTGGAACTCTGTGCTGGCCGGGGCTGCCGACGTCTCCCCTGCATCTTAACATCCCTGTGCCGAGTTTCATACAGAGCAGCCACTGCCCTGAGTCCATCCTGCTTTCCAGAGGGAGAGACCCTGCCTGGGGGAGGTGGAAGGTGTCCCAGATGGCCTCCCCCCTGCACAGAGGGGCTTGTGCTCCCAGGAGTTTCCCACGCCCGGTTATCCATCGTTATGGAGACCTAAGGGTTGAACTTTGCTTCCTTGCACATGTTTACTGCTGACCTTTGGTGTCTGTAGCCTCACTCATGCCCACCAGGCACGGGATGGTTTGCGAGGCCCTTCTTAACCCATGTCCCTTGTCCCCGGAGCAGAGCTGGTCCCCGGGGCTGTTGGCCAGCAGGCAGGGTCCCTGCTCCATCACCTCCTGCTGAGTGTTCCCTCTGCCTGGTTCCTGGCCCCTCTCTGGTTCAGAGGTGTCCGTGCATTCAGAATATCGTGGCCCACCCCAGGAGCTGTGGTTTGTGAAGCGACTCAGCAGGAAGCCCTGGAAACCACATCAACGCTGCCGTTGGCCTCACCCTGAGGAGGGACCAGCCCTCGGCTGCCGCCCTGGGTGGGAGATCAGCAGCACACTCGTGCTGTGGCAGCACCCAGAGGCAAGGCCCTGCAGACAGGGCAGGCTCAGACACGAGAGCTGGGAGCTTCACCCATGGGGGTAAAAAAAAGGCCATGACTCCAGAGCTGGGAGCGCTGCTTTTCCAGCCCTGTGGAGATGCCAGCTCGGGCTGAGGTTGAAGGAGATTTGTGCCCAGTAGTGGGTGGACAGTTTGGGGCAGAAATATGTCCAGGATGGTGGGAGACTCTCAGGAAGGAGAGAGTGAGATCTGAGTCTCTGCTTGGCTCCCTGTCCCCAATTCCTGAGCTCTGTGTTGTGGGTAAAGATGAGCTGGGAACCACAGAAGACATTATCTGAGGTGGGGGGACGACGACTGCAGATGGCAAACGTATGTAAAGCATATGTGCAGCAGAGGTTTCTCTCCAGCTAGTGCAAGAAATGATTCCCTCTCTTCCCTTCCAGCCATGTTTCCAGGTCTGTGTCTCCCACCACGACATCTCAGATACAAGCCAGGAAGAAGCGTAGAGGGGTGAGTCTCGTTTCTCCCTGAGGGGTGGGGGCTGGTCAAAGCTGGGCGACCTGGGCCAGGGTCTTATGACAATCAGAATATTTCTTCCTTTCCTCTGGTCTAAATCTCCCTCATTTAGTTCAAACCCATCACCCCTTGTTCTGTCCCAACAAGCCCTGCTCAAAAGTCTCTTCCAGTCATTCTGACTGAAGGAGAAGGTCTCCCTGGAGCCTTTTCTTCTCCAGGCTGAACACCCTGAACTTTTATCAGCCTGGCATCCCAACAGGGATGGAGCAGTGGCCTCCTCTGGACCTGCTGCAACAGGTTCACATCTTTCTTGTGCTGAGCACTCCAGAGCTGGATGTAGTTCTCCAGTTTCTTTGCTCAGCTTTTGTACCCAAAACATTTGCCTCCATGGCTTTGTCACACCTCTCTCAACCTGCCATCACTGTTAATGAGGGCACAAGGGCTTTAGACCCAGGATCTGTGACCAGAAATGACTGTGGTTTCTTCTCTCCACCTGGAAATCACCTGCAGATCATCGAGAAGCGGCGCCGAGACCGTATCAACAGCAGCCTGTCCGAGCTGCGGCGCCTGGTGCCCACTGCCTTCGAGAAGCAGGTGCGTGTCCCCCTGCTTCCCACCCACCCAC
>JAOEGS010015571.1:0-22032 GCA_025447755.1 Corythornis vintsioides | reverse complement strand
AACTCTCAGAGTCTTTTAAAATAATAAATATATATATATATATAACATTACAAACCAATGCAAAATAAAACAAAACCAAACAAGATTGCAGAACGGTGATGAAATGGAAAATTTCTGAAAGACAACATGGAAAATATGAGAGAACAATTGCTTTGTCTGAAACAGGTAAAAAAGCCCAAGCAAGAGTGAACACTGGTCTGCACCAGTGCCTGGAGGACGTGGCTGGCACGCAGCAGCTTTGGAGGGTAGGCAAGAACAATAAGATAGCAAGAAGGGCAAGAAAAAATTAGTCATGGGTTTCTAAAAAAAAACAAAACCAAACCTTCATACATCACTCCAATTAATTGTCATGCAGAAGTCAGCTCTTTAATTAAAGGGGTATCACCAACTGAATCAAGGCATTTTACAGGATAATTTTTCCCTGGCCACAGCAACTTGTTCAGAAGGTGAAAACACTGCAGACACTGCTCCAGGTGGGCACAGGGCAGGAGCTGTTGCTCCTCCAGCTGTTGGCAGTGCCAGAAAAGCACCTTCCCCTGGAGGGGAGCACTTAGTTGGGATGTACAGCCCTGGCTCTTTCCATTTGCTCCTTACCTCTTGCACAACTGTGTGCTGCCCAAAAGAGAAAGCAGAGGACCAAAGCAAATAAAATTATTTTATAACCAAAAGGGAACATCTTGACATCAGCCAATCAATGTCCTGACCCGTTCCAATCAATCAGCTCAGCACCAGTGGTGAGCAAAGCACTGAGGTTCCAAGGCAAACACCTACCAGTAAGAAATACTTGTGCTTCGGGTTGTAGTATTTGCATAAAGCTTTGGCAGGTGATTAAACAAAATCTACTTTCTCAGCAAAAACAAACCCCATGGTAATTCTGCTGATAAACTACTTTTACACAGGGGGGGGATTTCAGATTATTTACCAAATTCTTTCTCTGTGTTTAAAGGTTATACAAGATGAATCCCATTTATGAGTCATTTCACAACTAGAAGATTAAAAAAAAAAAAAAAGACAAGGAACATAAAAGCATCACCAGAATCTTGGTGCTTTGTTCTTCCCCTGGAACTCTAAGCTCTTCTACTCTGGAAGACAAGGTGGATTTCATTCAGAAAGTCAACGCCACTGTCCTGTCAGTGGAGGGGACAGTCCTGCAGCAGCTGGGTGATGAACCCAGCCCCCAGCCTGCAGGGAGGCAGGAGCTGGGGAGCAGCCCTGGAGGCCAGCAGGCTCCAACAAGCCTGCTGCTCCTTCGGTGATTCAGGCAGCCAGCAGATGTGCTCCGAGAGGAAAATTGCTACCGGCTTGTTCAGCAGAGATGAGCACTTCACAGCAACAAGGCTTGAAGTGGCTACAGAATGCACTGCTGGGGCAGAGCAGCTTGGATCCTCCCAGCTAGAGCACAGCAGTCCCAGAGTCTCTGCAGAGTCCCCAGAAGTCTGGCTCTGGAGGCTCCTCTGCAGTTGCCACCCCAGCTCAGTTGCTTTAACTCCTGCAGGTCAGACCCAGCCCAACAACCCCCTTTGCTCTGTCACTGCAGTCACACACCCCTCCCTCCCCACGGCCTTCCAAGTGGCACATTCTCTGCACTCACAGAATCAGTGTCAAGGGTTGGAAGGGACCTAGAAGATCATCCAGTCCAACCCCCCTGCCAGAGCAGGGTCACCTAGACCAAGTCACCCAGGAACAGATCCAGGTGGGGCTGGAATGTCTCCAGAGCAGGAGACTCCACAACCTCCCTGGGCAGCCCCTGCCAGGCTCTGCCACCCTCACTGGGAAAAGTTTTTCCTTGTGTTTCCCCTAAACCTCTTGTGCTGTCACTGGATGACACTGAGCAGAGTCTGGCTCCATCCTCCTGACACTGCCCTTAGCATATTGACAGACATGAGTCCTGGGATCAATCCCTCCTCCTCACCCCTGCTTTAGCTTGCACACAGCATGAGGCCCAGCTTGGTCTGAAGTTGCTGCTTACTGACTACATGAAAATGTTCAAGCCTGACATTGTTCTCTAAAGGGCTCTGCTGTTCTGAAAGCAGAATGCAAGGAATGCCTCTGCAGTCTGAATTATCTAGAAATTATTTAGAAGGTTATACACCCCATTCCTGTGCCTGGGGAACTGAAGGAAAGAAACCAGGAGAAATGTCTATTTCCAACATTACCCTGTGTAGGCTAGAGAAAAGATTTCCTTGGGATTCACCTTTACTGTATTTAGGGATGAAAAAAATACTGTTGGCTTGGTTTGTATTTTTTTTTATACTGTAACTGACTCAAAGAATAGACTTCTTAAAAAAGGGAGACTTATCAGGTTGTCTAATCTAACTCCCTGCCAAAGCAAGACTATTCCTGACAATATTAGCACATTGCCTCTTCTTGTTTTAACTGTGCCAGGGCACAGAGCCCCAGCCCATCACCCCTCTGCACACCCACAGCTCTGGCAGGGAGTGTGCCAAGAACCACCCAGCCCTGCTCCTGAGGGGCACTGCTCAGCTCTGCACAGCACCCCAACTGCACACACAGCTCAGCACTCCTGCTGCTGCTGCTTCTTGGGAAGCCTTTTGAACAAAGCAAGCAGCATCACCTAAGAAATCTTGCCAGTGTTGTGCTTGCACCTGCACTGCTGGTGGGAAAGAAGAGTGGCTGTGGCACCAGGGTGCCCCCAGAGAACACCCCTCCTTCCAACAGTGGCTGCTGGAGCTCAGCACTGCCAGCTTCTGCTCCTTGCTGGCAAGGCTGTGACCCTGCCATGGCTGTGACAGGGCACAGCTCAGCCCAGTCTGCTCATACCATCCCAGCATGTCATAGTCACTTTCAGTCAGGGACTTATTTACCTTCAGGACAGGTGGAATTTTGTTGCTTTTCCCATTCCAGGACTGGGAAATGACATCACCAGAGGCTAAAACACTGACCCACGGAGGGATCAGCTCCTGGCATTTCACACTTGAATGTGAGCTCAGTTTAACACTTCAGGATGTCTCTGAATATGATCTCAAGTGAGATCACACTGGAAGCTCCTGGGGGGGAAGGTGAACAACACAATAGAACAACAAAAAAAAACCAAACTAGAAGAAAAATCCAGAGTGTTTCAGTTAACTGATTTATAACAGCACAGGTCTGAACACATTTCACATTGTAAAATAAAGAACCATGCAGCCAGGCTGCAGAAAGGACACACAACAGGAGTGGAACAGTTCTCCTAACAGATTAGGAAGGCTAGAGGAATGGACTGTCAATGGAGTTAAAAAAAAATTAAAACCAAACACAAAACAAATAAAAAATAATAATTTTAAAAAGCACACCAAAAAAAACCTACAATAAGAAACCACTAAACAAACAAGACAGACCACTAAGAAATCTATCAAATAACTGGTTCCCAGTATTAAAAAAATCTACTTTTCTCATGGAAAATGATGTGGAAATACAACAGGTCTGTGTTGGATGCAGCTGGAGGTTAGCACATGAATACAGACTGTGCTACTGCAGCCCCCAGTGTAAAAGCTGGACTGGGGATTGCAGGGCATGCCCCACATTCCCTGCTGTGGAGTAGCTAGCTCACTGTAAAAATGATGCCAGTTATTACTTGTGTAGCTGCATGTCCCTGGGGACTGGAAATGCAACATTCCAACTAAAGGCTAAACAATTAATTAATTGGGGGGTGGACAAAAGAAAGGCAGCACACCCTGGATTCAGGTGGCTGGACCCCAACCCTCTCTGACTGCACAGAACCAAGCTGAAGGTGGATCCTAACATGGAAAACCCAATGTTCTGCCAATAAATCAGATTAAGAAGTGGCAAACCTTTTGCTAAACTTTCTGCAAACACTTTGCCCTCAGTTAAGAAGTTCTGTGGTTTTTTTATTGCATTTTTCTTTACATTTTTGATTGAGAAACTCTACATCAAAGGGATTCAAATCAATCTTTATTCCTTCCATAAAGGAAGATCAACAGTTCAAACTTTCCATTGTGCCCATCATTTATGCCCATTCTTTAACCATAAATTGTCATTCTCACAGCCACTGGGCACAGTGTTCCCATGCCCAGTGGACACTTCTGTATTTCATCTGCTTCAACTTGTCAGCAAGTCTCCATTTTCTCCACCAGAAAACAGAAAGCCAATTGTCTTTTCATTAATTTTAATCACAATCATTATCCTGCTGGAGTAGAAGAGATTTATTATTCCAGGAAACCCTGTTCTGAGAGATGTGCTGCAGGGTGTGGTTGACTAAAGCAAGATTCCCCCCAAGGAGTTGGCTTTTTTACACCAAAAGGTGGTCCACACCATTTCATTGTTAACATGATGCATTTCAAGAGGGATTGAAAAAACCAAATCAAAACCAACCCTGTCTGGTTAGTATATTTGAAAATTCAAGATAAGATCTCTTCATTTTTGAGATTACTTCTTTTTAGCAATCAACAGCTGAAACTGCAAACATTTTAGGAGGAAGAAAAGCTGATATGAAAAAATGAAGATGCTGGCACTTAGAATTAATTTCTCTCACTACCATATGCTCTTAACATTTGCTTCTCAGCTCAGTTAATGGCATCAGAGCAGTAACTGCCTCACCAGGGACCCAGCATGCCACAGCAGCAGGGCTACACCAGTGTAATTTCAACAATTAATCTCTTTTTTTTGTATACAGAACAGGAGATTTTGGTGTTGTCATTCAATTAATATTAGCAGGGTAACAAGAACCAATTCATTGCTTCTCTCCTCCCTTCTCCTTAAGGAATTAAGTAGTGGTATAAAATATTTTCCACCTACACTTTTCTCCTGAGGGGATGAAACAGTGACTATTTTAACATCCTGCTCTGAAAAAAGCAGAAATTCAATGCCATCCAACAGAAGTGAAGCCAAGTGCAGCAGAAAAAAGCTGTTTTCTTTCTATTTCTTCCTGCTTTCTCACCTCTGCTGTATCCACACCCATGAGCAAGCTGCTGGTGTTATGCTGGCAGGGATGCTTCTGTTGTGCCACTCACACCAAGCTGCTGCTTTGCAGTTTGACCCAAGCACTCTGAAGTTTCACCCTGGCAGCATTAAGTGGCTTTTCTTTGTATGTTCCTTAATTTTTCTATTGTGTCTTATCAGCTCTCTCTAGGAAATTTAATGCCCCCAACTCCACCTCCACCCATCTTTAATTCTGCAGCTATCTGCCTTTCCATCCCTACAAATCAGTTTGTTGTTTGTGGGAGTAGGTTTTCTATAGACAAAGAGAGAAGGAATCCAATGCTATCATTTAAGGATAAAGGATCTAATCTGTAATTAATAACCAAAGCTTCTGTTGCAATTCAAGCAAAAAAAGCCCAAAACCAAAACAAAGAGGGATTTGGGAGATTTGATGTTCAGATTTAGGTTCATCCAGGTATCTGGTAGCTCTTTGCTTTGAGGACAGGAGGTAAAGATCCTGTGTCTAGTGGCTAGAGGTGAATACCAGACATCATCACATCACTGTCTGTGTGACTACCTGGAAATTCAGTGTACCAAGAAGCAAAAAGCACCATGGTTTAGAGAATCTGGAAGAAGTATGCAATGCTTGGAGGCTTCTCTTTGGTACAAACCTGCCTAAGTAGCCAGCCCTGGTGCTGTTGCTCCTGCAGTAGCTTGGAGATCATCATCCATCTCTGATCTGGGGGCTGTGTCTGTCACACAGGTCAGGAAAAGCAGCTCTTTTCTCCTCACAGAATTTCTGAGTCAAGGGAAGAAGCAGCCTGTGCATTATGTAACTGTTTGGCTTTTAAAGTCCCTGGTAAATATCCTTACTAAGGCAGTTATCATATAGATCCCAAAGTACAGGGGAAGGGGGAAAGAAAGAGCCTGTTGCTTTGCAGACAGCTGGATTTCTATAGCCATGAGCCTTGCCTATCTTCAGCAAGTCTTGCAACTCTTTGATCTCTATCACTCACGTCAAAATTAATTAAGATTCATTTCAGTTTAAAGAAACTAATCATGGCTCTTCTCAACCTTAAACATGAAATAATTTGTTTTCCAAGTTAGTTCAAGCAAACAAACAAAACCCAGCAAACAAACACCACTTGCAAACAGTGTTTTCTACAGAACTCCAGCATGAAAGCAGAGTTCTGCACCTGGTGATCAAATATTTCCTATCAACAGAGAGTCAGTTACAGTTCTTAACATCAAAACCATCACAGCAGGGCTTTGCTGCAGGATAAAGCAGCACAGAACTTTTCATTCCCCACACACCAAGTCCAATTCAGTTCCTGGCTACAGCAGCAACACTTTGGGGGTTTTTCTGGTGCTAAAGAGTTTGGCACCAGCTCTGACAGCATCTCTTGATATCAAAAGGCACTTGGAACCTAACTCTGCAAAAACCAGCCAGTGATGGGTGCCAAACATAGAGCACAGCTCTTCTAGATGGGCCAGCAGGCTTCCCCCAGGCCTGGCTCTTTTTCCTCAAGTGCCCCAGCCTGTGCTGGATGCCAGCAGCAGCAGCAGGGCATCACCCTGCTCAGGACACACCACCCCAGGCTTCCTTTCACCAGGTGAAAAGGGCATTTCAGCAAAACCAGTGCAAAGCACTTTCTAGCCCAAGCTTGTTCCCACTAACTAAAAAAGCTGAATTAAAAGATAAATAAGTCTGTAATTCCCCCTTACATTCCATTCTATCATCAGATAGTGGTAAAGGGAGAGGAAAGAAACCAAGTTATCTTCACTTAACCTAAAAAAACCCCCAACACCTCATTCCCTAGACCAGGTCTCCTCAAAATTGTGGCTCCTCAGGGTGGCTGCAGTAAGTATGAAGTGAGTTTCAACTCCTGCCAGTGCCCGTGGGCAGGCAGAGCTGCTGCACCCAGGAGCTGAAATGCAAGATGAAGCTAGCAAGTAATTCAGCACTTTATGAGAAGAAAACAAAAAACAAACCATCATGAAAAATAAATCTCTGGATTAAAAATTACATTCCCCTAGAGGTTTACAGAGGAGTATTGTGGTTCATTCTAAAAGACCTAAGACACATTCTGCTGCTCAGGACATCTGTGATACTGGGTCATGCATGAACTTAAGGACAGTTGCACATGTCCATTAAGATGCCTTTTCATCCTACCATTTCTCCTGGTCTCTCTTTTTCACTTTAGAATTTACCCTCCCAGGTAGGGTAGAAGCAAAACTGAAGAAAGACTTTATGATTTTTACTTTTTTTTTTCCCCTCCAAGTCTTCTCCTGATCTAAAGCTGTGTCCAAGCTGGCATCAGAAACAGCTCCACTGTTACCTCACCTTGCTGGGCACATATTGACATTATACATAAAATGAGAATTATGTTACACTTTCCCTCCTTCTAAAAATAATTTTAAACTGGGAGTGGCTGTGTCACCAGTTAAAAGAGCTGGAACAACTGAGCAAAGTCCTTCCACTATCCACAAATCAATGCAGCAATCCCATTCTCCCTTAGGCACCGTGACCCACCAGGGTAGAACAGGGAGCCAATCTCCTTCCTCTGATCAGATTTCAGCCTGTTGAATAAAGCAGCCAAGCAGCCTCAGGTGCTGACCTCACAGGTTCGTTGTTGGCTTGTTTGCTTTTCAATCCTAAATACAAAAAAAAAAAAAGGCCCAGAAGACCCATCCCGTTTATTTTTATGCATCCTACTTGGAAATAATCATGTGACATTTTTTCTTCACTATCAGCTCCATCACCAAGAAGAGGATATCCTCAGATCTAAGGTTCCCAGGGCAGGGTTTGATTTATTTATTTCTTTTCTATTTTGAGACCTGCAGCAGGCTCTCACTAAGCCAGAAGAATTTATCTGTTATTTATTAGTCTAGGGGTGAGAGGTTAATAAGTCTGAGAACTTTACAAGTAGGGCTGACCGTGGTTTACTGGACTTGCAATAACTGCAACACAGCTGATGTCACAGGTGAGCCCCTTCAACCCTCCCAGAGGAAGGGGCAAGTTTTATCTCAACCCCTTTTTAATGCCAGAAAAATCAGCTTTTAGACAGAAGAGCCTGCTGGAGCTGTTAACAAAACTTGCCTGAGTCAAAGCCCAGGCAAAGAGAGAGAAAAAGCTTTGGGTTTGTTTTTTCTTTAAATACAGTCACTTCCAGAATATTCCAAATAAGGAACACTGCAGCCTCTAAACCATTTGCAGAGAGAGACCCTCTAAAATCAGAGAACCACTATACAGACACAAACCCAGCCTTGCCTGCAAGCTGCAGATCACCTCTCCAAATTCCTCCAGCTTTATTCTCTTTCCCTCCTTCCAGCCTTAAGTGCTTTTCCCTGGGCCAACAGAGCAACTCCCACTGCTCGTGTTCACCTAAATCCCCTCTAATGCTTCAGAGGGTTTGACATCCTGGCTCAGCAGCAGCTTCTCACCCAAAGCATCAGAAAGATTGCCAGAGATTTTCACATTTTCAAACCCCATTCGTGTCAAGACATTTCGAAGCCAAGAGCAACGTTTTCTGTGCTGTAACTGTGAGAGCATCAACTGCAGAGGGGCTGTCAAACACAATTCCCAACAACTGCATCAACAGCAGCACCAGAGTAAGCTGAGGAGAAAAAGCCAAACAAGAGGGGTTTGTATTAAAGCAGCAAAAACACTCAGGCCTGTGAGTAAGACGACAGCTGCAACCACTCTGGCAAGATACACCCCATCAGAATGAAAAGATGCAGCTTCATTTTTCAAGTGAAATCAATACAGCAGTTGCAGCAGGGTTGGGTTGGCTTTTTTTAATGCAGAAAACTAGAATAATGTGGGAATGCAGAAGGAAAAAGAGCAAAATACAGCAGGGGGTACTTAGGGAACTGCAGAGGGTACTTTGTGAACTGCAGATGTTTTGTTCTGCTGTTCTATTTGTTATTTCACATTCATTCTTATTATACTAATAGGTCTCAGACTCTACAATCTAAACACATGTAAATTCATCAATTAACCATACTTAGGGAAGCACAGCACTACCATGGCTTGTGAAACCATTAATTAGAATTCCTAACACTAGAACCTCCATCCAGGCAGCACTAATGTTACCCAGAATAATCTTCAACCTGTTTCATCAGGTAGCTTTGAACCTCCTGGAGTTTTGGTGGGTTTTTTTTGGAGGTCATTTAGCTGCCAGGTCCCTTCTGGAACACATTTCCAGCTCTCATTCCCCAGGCCATCAGGTTGGGTTTGTTTCTTACCTCTTGCTTGCTTCCCTTGCTATTTCTTTGCTTAGAAACTTTAGAAGAAAATTGCCTTTTGACAGACAAGGTTCCTTTTTGCTGCACACCACAGGGCCTCCCCTCCCATTCCATTTCACTGGGGTTTTCTGTCAGTGCATCTCATTTAAGCTCCACGTGCATCAAGCTTGCACAGTAGAGCAGACATGTCAATCAGCTGAGTGAATTTGCAGTACTGCTGAGTTTTCCAACAGCTACCCAGCCCCAGAAAAGGCTGCCCTCCTGCTTGTCATTTCTCTGCTCCATCCTCAGCCACATCACCCCTTTGTTTTTCCCTCCACGAGCACTGCTGCTGTTTTGACTTCATGAGCTGGTTGAGGCAGCAAATCCCTTTGGGGCAGGGAATAAATATTACCGCTGCCTGAGCCCCTTTCAGCAGCAGCCACACCACATCTGCTTAGTCACACTGTAAAAAAAGGAGGAGTTTGAGTGTGTAACTTAAGAGAAAGAAGTTTTGTTTCGAAGGAGCCATGTGCACAATCTGCTTTCTCTTTGCTGGAGAGCTGCCAAAAGAGCTCTGGCCTTCCAGCATCAAGGACAGACGTCAGCACCGTCCCTCAGAGGCACAGCACACAACTGGCATGGCTGGGGAGGGGGTAAATACAGCTCTTTACACCACAGCACCCAAACCTGGGGAGTCTCCAAAGGCTAAAGGATTAGGCTGGACAACTCTGGGGCCATGTGGCAGAAGCTTCCTTGGGCTGCTTATTGTCTCCTTAGGCTTGTAGGCTGTGACCCAGCCCTGACATGCTCTTTGCACATCAGGGACCACTCCCAACACTTATTATCTGTACTTCAGCTGGAATAGTGCTCCCTATGGAGCCTCTCTGCTGTTCTGGTCCTTGTGCCTTGGCTAAAAAGAACCCTGAAGTGCTAGAAAACCAGAGCAAAAAGTGAAACTACGACCCTTTTTGGTTTGGCAAGCAACAGGAAAATACTCACTTTGCATTCCTAACTTTCCCAAGGTAAAACAGCACCAGAAAAAAAGTCACTCAAGTACAGTTTCAAAGCATGGCACAAGGCAAACTGAGCCTGCAGTGCCACCGAAAGGGGCAGTCCCACTCTCCCTGCCACCTCCTGTACTGGCACCAGGCTGGCTGCTGCCTGCTCTATCCTCTTTGGGGCAGATAAGGAGGCTAATGTCGGAGCAGGGAGATGTCAGGGCAGCTAAGGAGGCCAGTGTCAGAGCAGGGAGATGTCAGTGCACCCAGGCAGGCAGAGGGGACTGTTCCTCCGGCCTCATCCCACTTCAAACCCCTGGAGAGAAACTTCTGACATAATTTAAAAAGCCTTCTGATTGTAGAGTCTTCCTTCAACATTTCCTTCCAAGCTGCTTCTAAATCTCTCCAGAGCATTGCCTCAGCTTTCCCATCACCTGCATTTCTTACCTTTAAGGCATTTCCAAAACATCCACCCGGTCACATTGCTCTGCCGTGCCTGTTATCTCAGCTTCTATTTATAGGCACTTTTTTCTCCCCCCCACCCCCTTTTTTTTTTTTTTTTTTTTTTTTTTTTTTCTACCCCAGCACCCAAAACTTTCCAACTTATTACCCCTTTCTCCTCCACCCAGGGAATTTTGACCTACACCCTCCTCCTGACCCACACCAGCGGCCAGAAAAGCCGAGCTTGGGGTGCCCTGCACAGGCCCTAGCGCTGCTCAGCCGAAGCCCGACCTGCGGGAGGATAGGGGGCAGAGGCGGCTCCTCCCTCGCTGCCGGGGCAGGTGCTGGGGGGACTCTGCTGGGAAAGACCCTGGTCGCTCAGGCCTGTGGGGAACCAACAACCTCCACCTGCGCTGCGCAGCCCCAGTGTCCCCACTGTCCCAATCACCGTCCCAGTGTCCTCGCTGTCCCAATGCACTCACCGTCCCACTGTACTCACAGTCCCAGTGTACTCACGGTCCCAAGAGACTCACCGTCCCAATCTACTCACTCACCATCCCGTGTCATGATTCAACACCCGACATTTGCCTCCCTCGGCCGCGGCTGAGGCGCTGGCAGCGCAGAGAAGCGGCCGCCCCGAGCCCTCAGCCCCTTCCCTTCCCGCCCCGAGCCCTCAGCCCCTTCCCGCCGGGAGCCCTCAGCCCCTTCCCGCGCTGCCCCGCGGGCCCCTCACAAACACCCGCCCTCCGCCGCGGCGGGACCCCCCGCACCGCTCACCTGCGGGCAGAGACCACTCGCTCGCCGCCAGTAAAGGGAGAGAGAAGCAGGAGCAGGAGAGGGGAAACCCGGCGCCAACTCGGCCTGTGCCGGCGGTAAGCGCGGCTCGTCCGCACCAAGTTTCCGGGCGGGGAAGAAAGTCGAAACCTACGTGAGAGGAGGAGGCAGCGCAGCCGCCCAGGTGTCGCCCGCCCGGCACAGCTCAGCTCAGCCCGGCCCGGCCCTCCCCTCAGCACCGCCGCGCTGCCCTCTCCTCCTCCTCCTCCTCCCTCTCTCCTCCTCCTCCTCCTCCGGCCCGGGGGCCGCCCACCCCTCCGGCAGCGCTGTGCCCGCCCCGGCGCGGGGCTCATTCCCCTTCTCCGCCTCCCTCCGCCGCCTGCCTGAGCCCCAGGCTGCCGGAGCCGCCTCAGCGAGCGGAGAGGGGGCAGAGGGGGCAGCGGCGGCTCCTCCCGCCCCGCCGGGCCAGGTGCTGGGAGACCCCTCTGGGAAAGACCCCGGTCGCGCAGGCCTGGGGGAACTGTCTCCCCGCTGCTTTAGGGGCATCTCTGCCTCCTTCTGAGGGGATTTGTGCACTCCCCGGGGATGTTTCCTCTGCCATCAGTGGCTTTAGGCTCTGCTGTACCAAAGAAAACACGGTAAAATAGAACTAAGAGCAAAACCTGATGCTGTTCTGAGTGCAAGGAGCAACCTGTAGTTAGCCCGCTGAGGGAAAAGACAGACTTTGTGAGGAAATTACTTTTTGCCTTTGCTTTCTGCCCACTCTTCTGGATGATCAACAGAAACACTGACTGTTCAGAACAATCATGAAATAATAAAGATGTTTCTGCCAATAAAGAGAAGCTAACATTAAATGATAGTTTGAAAGGAGGATCTGCTAGGAAGGAAACCTTTGTGTGTTACCATAGGTAACATGCAGTGCAGGTGGAACTGGCACTCACCTGTCTGCATTTGATCACTTAGGCACATCCCACAGCTGCTGAAATAGATCTAAAGGGAGAGAGGAGTAAGTGCGTCCCATGAAAACACCCTCCCTGGTTTAGGAGGGCTAGAGATCTGTGTTAGTCAAGTAAGACTACTCAAGAAACATTGGTAGTGAGAGAAGGGAGGGTATTTTAGTTCAGACATAGACCGATTTGGCTCTGTTTATCTATCCTCTGTTGTTTCCTATGTAACTTTTTTAGTTCTTTGCTACCTCTCTAAATCCTTATGTTCCTGTTCTGGTCTGTTGAAGTCTTCCCCTGAGGAGGGGCTGTGAGCCAGGCTGGTTAGCATGAGAGCTGTGCTGGTTAGTGTGTGAGGAGATTCTTGTGTTGCAAAGGTCAGACAGTGGAAGATGCACCATGTACCTAAAATGTAACTTGAAATGTGATGTTCTTATTTTCATTCAGGTCACTGTTGGAAATCTAATGGCACCAAGGCACAATGGAACAAACACCCACAATGCATCATTGCTCGAAGAGATCCACCTTGCCAGAGGACATGAAGTGTCAGGTATCTTTGTAGAGATTTAGATTTGCAAAACAATAGATTTTGATTAGACTAAATCGATGTTTGATGGGATTTCCTCTGAAGCAGCAAGGCTGAGAAGGATGGATGGCATCCTTTCCTCTGAAAGGAAGAAATATTTGAGCAATAAAGTGCTTGACTGACCTGAGGCTGTGAGATTAAGCTCTTGTTTGGGGCAGGAGCAGCAGGCTGGAGCTGTGTGATGGCTGGAGGAGCACTGACAGCTCAGACACGAGCACCAGAGCCTGGCACAGAGACATCAGTCTGTGACTGCTCTTTCAGCCAACCTCACACCAGAGCCTGTGCTCATTAAGCTGGGACTCATTTATATTGAGCACTGGCTTGTGTGTAAACAGGCAGAGGCTTAAGCTAAGCTTTGTGGAGCTGGGGCAGTCGTGAGGGGAGAGATTTCAACCTGAGCACAGCACCAATCTCTCCTTGGTGCAGCCTGCAGCTCAGTCTGTGAGTTCAGGAAACGTGTGGGTGAACTCTGGGTGTTAGGAAGACAAACCCCAGGGAAATTTCAAGTGGATGCAAATCCTGAAAATGAGGAATTCTGTCTAGTTAGCACTTGCTGGAGATTTTTATCATGTACAGTGACCTGTTTTTCCGAGTGGACAGTGTGCCCATATATAATTAAGATATGGTGAAAGTTTATTGTATAAGTGTGCTGGAATTTTGGTTTGGCTTTGCAATAAAGGAATCACACTGAGTCATGGTTACTAAATGGGCTGGTGGAGGATACAGGTCTCTGCTGCAGACTGAATGCAAATGTAAGGAACTGAAATGAATTTCTTTCCTAGTCCAGGCAAAAGCAGCCACATCATAAACGAGGTTGTGCCTTGATGACACGAAGCCTTTGCTGTCTTACTGGTTCCTACCAGCTCCTCCTTCCTGCCCTTGCACCACAAACACCAACCCTCAGCTGTGTCTGCAGCTCTTTGGTGAGTGAGGTCAGGATGCTGATCCATCTCAAAAACAACCCAGGTGAAAATCTCTGAAGATAGATGTCATTTAAAACATGTAAACGTATTTAAAATAGATGCATCTGTTTTGTAAGCTGGGTAGATCAGTTCCCCCGTTGAGTTTGTAGTTAAGGGGAGATGGATGGGTGAGATTCTTCCCTGCTGGTACAGAAGCAAGCAGTTAGAAGAGCAAAGTGGCTAAGTATGAAACTGATCCTGGTGAGGAAGGATCCTAAACCACAGCTGAACATTCCATCTGCAAAGCAGAAATGGATTGCTGCACTGGGCTGTTGTGTGAGCAGTTCATGTGTTGTGTAAATCCAAAGAGCAGCTGTGTAAATCCAAGCAGCAGCTCCTGCACTTCCAGATGTAAACTTTTTGCCTGAAAAACAGCACAACATTTGGGAGAGAAATCGTTTTTCAGATGACACTCAAATTCTTACTGTGGTTAAACTTTTGTTGATGAGAAACTCAGGCTCTTCACTGTCACCTCACAATCTGTTGGTCTTCACTCCCTGTTGATTTTAAAACACCAGAGTTCTTCTGCAGAACTTTGCCTTTTGGTTGACTAGCAGTCCTGCTAAATTACTTGTGTAGCTTTTGATAACCAAGAAAGCTGTCTAAGAAAAAAATACAGCACTCTCAGATCTCAGTTCCAGTTTTTATCTGCTCTCACTGCTGATCATTTCCTGCATGTGTGATGGTGCAATCTGTACAGTGACCACTGTGATGCTGTGTGGAGAAGGACTGTGGGCCACATACCTGCAGTGCATATGGCAGGATTCTTCTGACAAACACAATTAGATAGAGCAACTAAATGCACTTGCATCTTTACAAGCTGCTAACGATTTTTTCTTTCACATGAAGATTTACAAACTCTTCTTAATCTGCAAAACAAAATAAAAAATCCACAAGCAAGCAGTAGGAACAATAACAGCAGGCAAACTGAATGAGGAACCAAAATTGCCCCATTCAAAGGTTTGTAGATTAGTTTAATCCTATTCGTGTTGCATAAAACTCAGTAAGTGTGTGTGTGTGTGTTTCTGTCGGCCTCTGGTGGGAAGGTGCAAAGAAGAAATGACTGCACAGTATTAATTTGGGACTCAACTTTGATGTTTCATCACAAACAAACCTAAATTCCCAACCCACGCACAAGAATGTAAACACAATTAAAAAACAAATCCCACAAACAAGGAGAGAGAGAGTCATCCCAGGAATTCATGATTAAATGGCCTGGAATCTCCCTTTTGTGGAAAGCAGAGCCATGGAAGTGCACGTGCATGAAGGCACAGGGGATTCTGGTAAATCCAAGGCCCTGAGCACATTGTTTGGATTCATTCTGCCAGATTCTGCAGGACTTTTCTTCCTTTTGCACTCTTTTGTTATGTTTGCTGCAAGCTGTTGCTCCATGTGCCCAGCACTCTGTATTTATATGAAGTAGTCAGAGTCTCAGTGGTTGGAAATGGGGGCAAACATGATATTAAGGCATAAAACAGAAGTATTTTATATGTGTTAGTAACGACTTGGGAGCATTTCACATTATCTGGTGTTTTATTAACAGTGGTCAGATATTAACAATGTTGGAGTACTTTATGTGATGGGTCTCTAGAATGTTTGCATTAGAAATAAACAGTTTGATTCCCTGCTTTAGGGAAGTGTGTGTTGGCAGATATCAAGAGGGCATCTGGCTTTTCTTAGGAGGGGAATAACCCATCTGGCTTTTTACAGTGAAGCAGATATGATCATAGGAATTAAAAAGAAGACTATGAAGCAAATGGCTTTCCTGATTTGCTCATTAATGATACTGATGGCTGGTTCCTACTTTTTAAATGATCCTCTGGAAATGTTGCAGCTGCTTTGTAACCAGCACAGATTCCTTTCTGTCACTAAGCTTCCCTTGCAGGATTTTCAATGAGACTGCAGAAATAAACCACCTCTCCAGAAAGTTATTGTAGCAATAGGTAAAATAACCTTTCATTAGGCCAGTTTCAGATGATTCATTTTCTATTATTTTACAGGACTGGATTTGACCTTTTGTAGTGCTGCCCCAGACTCTCCACCTGTATTAACTTCTTGAAGAAAGAGATAAGGTTTGATCAAGTTTCTAGCAATTATTTTATGCTGTTCATTTAACTTTATAGCCCCTAATTGCAACACTGTTCCCTTGGTTAACAGTGTTAGCAGATACTAAGTAGACTTGATCCAATTGAGGAATTTTACCTGCAGAATTTTGCACCAGGGAGGTGCTGCTGCCAGACACGGGGTATTAACTGATGCATCTCTTTCAGCAGGGTTTAGACTTTGACCTCCATCCCCTTTTGTTCTGTTAACTGTTTGAAAACAAACGCTGACTTTCTGCTGTGTTTGTGGACACTGCTTCTTGGAGAGCTGGCTCAGAGGAAAAGGCTGCATCTGTCAAGGGGTATTATCCTGTCCCTCCCAGGAAACTCTTCCCCTTACATCCCAAGTGGGACAGCAGCAGCTTCCAGGAGGAGCAGGAGGCACAGGAGCTCTGCAGCACCACTCCCTGTGTCCCTCAACTCCCTGACACAAGGGTTGAGCAGCAGCAGCTGTGTCTGGCTGATGGAATATAGAGCACAGGGTGGTATTTCTGGAGTGTGTTCAGGTCTGCTTCATTAATTATTTCAAGGTAATAGGCAGAGCCCCTTTATTTCTCCAGCCTAAGCATAAAATACTTGGTGGGTATTAGTTTGGGGGGGGGAGTTAATCACCTTTCATTTTGAATTCTCAGCCACTGGGGACTGCAGAGCCACAGGGCCAGTCCCATGAGGTGTACACCCTGATGCAGTGAAGGACAAAGGCTGTTTGTACTCTGCTTGGCCATACAATGTCCTTTGCTAGGAAGACATCTACATTCAGGAAACTAAAGCAGAGCTCCCCTTGGCTCTTGCCACCACAACAGATCTTTTTCAGGAGCATCCTTCCAGTTCTATTTCATCCAGCCATACAGATGGTACCTACACCTGGATTCAAGCACTTACTCCAAGTGTCAAAATAGCCATCATCAGTGGGACAGTGCACTTTGATAGCTATGCAAAGAATGTTAGAGAATCAAAACAAAGATCCCAAAACTCATAAGAAGTGGCAGATCCCATTCATCAGTTCTCTCCAACAGCTTGCTGCAAGCAGTTCAGCACAGCAGGTGCCAAAGTGATTTTAGTATGTAAGTAGAAAATATCTCAGCAGGGATTGCTACATTGCTGCCTGATTTGCACCCACTTCTGGCATGGAGAACAAGAGCCAGTGTTCAACTATTTAATGGTCTACAGCATCTTCCTACAAGAGTGTGAAGAAACATCTCAACATCAGGATGTTACAGAGGCAAAAGGTACTGAGACACTGTGGAATTTTTCTCCCCAGGGTTTTCAGTGACTGAGATTGCCCTGGAATACATTTGGTATTTACAACAATCACTGTTTAATAGCAGCAGCATACACCCAAAAGGATTGAGAAGATGAATGTGGGATGAATGGGCTGCAAGTCTCATCAAGATCTAACACAGACCTGGCCCCATACTAGTTAAACACTCTTGTTTTTCAAACTTCAGGCAAAGTGACATATTTCTAGTGAGACTGTTCAGTCTACACCAAGAAAAAGACATGGCCTGGGGAAAAACAAAATCCAGCCAGAGTAATTGCTGTGTGCTGCAGCTGGAGCTCTGCTCCTAGAAAATAGCTAAATATAAACATTCTGAACTGAATGAGTGGGAAGCCAAGACTGCCTTGCAGCAAAGATACCCACTAAATAGGATTATCCATTAACAAGCTAATCCACCAGAATCCATTCAGCCACAGCACTGAGAAAGAGAGCAGAGAAATAAGGAATATAGCTGCTTAATTATACCATTAATCAGACTTCTCTGCAAATGCCATTGTGGCATCTGGGATGAGTTATTCCTCACATTCCCAGCCCAAGCTGCTCCACATCCAAACCATGAGGTTACATTTTTGTAGCTGACACTTTGGAACTCTGAGGACCATCCCAGGGGACCTGCAACTCTCTCTGTTTCCTTCTGCTTGTTGCAGTGCCACTGGCAATAGTGTGAGAGGGAAAACTGATGGGCAGCACCCACAGTTCCAGTGGTTGTGTCCCAGCTTGGGAAGGACACCACAACTCCCATGATAGCACTTCCCATAATCTTTGTACTTGTAGATCACAAGAGGAACCCTAAAATAGAAATCTGAAGTGTCACAACAATAATACAGCTGTGAAAAGCCTTTCCTAGGAAGACTTTAGTTTTAAAATCATTCACAACCTGGAACTGTGTCCAGGCTGGTTTTTGGCAAACCCAGCTGTGAAGTCCTGCAGGCTTCTATAGAATTTACTTTAGATTTTGCTTTTGTTTTCTTTTTTCTTGTGGAGAAATATAATTCTGCAGAGTTGCCACCTTAAATTCTGCCTCAGATTTCCTGAGGCTTTTCATGGATGCAGTACAGGAGTTTCTTGATCATGATGATGAATCTTTGCAGTCACCAAAGTCCTCTGTTGTGCTGAGTTGAGGATGATGATAAATCCAGAAAAAAACCAAAAGGCACCTCCACTGTACACAGACTATTCCAATGCTAATTCTCTTCCAGCCAGTTCTCTCCCTGAACACTCAAGTCATCATCTGTGAAAGCCAAGCCTTTTGTGTTTGCAGACAGAAGAAGAGTGACCAGTATTTTCAAGGCTGATCTTTCCAAGAGTGCAGGCAGCCCTGAGGGACTGTTCTGACCAGTTTCAGCAGCCTGCCTTGAATTTAAGCTATGCATGATTTAGGAAGAAGGACCTTGTTAAATACATTCCAGGGGTGAGTTACCAGAAGAAAACAAAGATCTTCTATAGAATGCCACCAAAAGTGCTGCATAGTCAGGGTTTGGTTATTTTTTTTGCTGTGGTTAATTTGCTTGACTCACTTTATTAAGACTCTGCAGTCTGAAGATAATAAGAGAGTTTTGAGCAAGGTGTGACTCCCTCCAGCTCTATCATCCACACTAGAAGTAAAAATATTTTGTACCAGGCAACTGAAGGAATCTGACTGTGATATGAAACAGTTGCTTTAGGAACTGGGCTGTGTCTGCAGTTAGATATTTTAATTAGACCTCCACCAGAAGAGCTTTCATTTGTGTTTTGACCACTATGCTTCTATGAGGGACCTAACTCTGAGTGTGTTCAGGCTGCTCTGTGCCAGTTGGTGATATCTGTCATTCTCTCCTGAATTAGAAGTGTTAGTAATACAAACCTTACTGCCTGTACTCATGAAATACCTTTAATAATCTTTTTAATTAAAATGGAGATGTCAAGTGAAATGGAACACAGATCTCTCTTCTCATATCACTGAAGTACATACCTTGCTCTCAAATTAAAACTGTTCTCCTGGTCACAGCCCACTTTAACAGTCACTTCTGCTTGATATTTAGAGCCCTGCTCTGAGCTGGTAAGAAATTCAGTGCCTACACTTGCTTCTCCTCAGAGAAGCTGTATTTAAGAACCAGCTGCTCTGGGAATATTGTCTCCTATATATCCAAGTGTGTTTTCTGACATGGAGGGAATTGGGATTAAGGCTACTCCATTTTCAGGACCAGCACTCACTTCCACTACTGTCCTTTTTACTTTTTACAGAAGATTTAATGGTCAATGTCTTTATCTATTCAAATGATTTGCCTCTATACCAGAGTTGAGCTAGTTAAGACTTTCTTCAGCTGTAGGACTGAAATTTATCAGAGAATGGCTTAGGCTGGAAGGGACCTTGGAGATCATCTCATCCAACCTCCCCACCATGGGCTGGGACACCTCTCACCTCACCCAACCTGCCCTTGAACACCTCCAGGGAGGGAACATCCACAGCCCCTCTGGGCAATCGATTCCAGTCTCACCACCCTCATACTGATTAACCTTTTCCCAAGGTCCAATCTCAACCTATTTTCCCTCAGTTTAAAACCCTTTCCCCTTGTCCTATCACTGGACACTCTTGTGAAGAGTTCCTTTCCAGCCTTCCTGAGGGAAAAATATGAATTCTCTCCAAAGAATGAATTACCAGAACGAATATTTTTAACTGGCTGCTCCACCTCATGGATTCAGCAAATTCTGTCTCAGGGAAGATGCTTTTCTGTCAGTTTTGCAGCTCACATGACACCTTGTGATTTCTGGTCTAACTGCATTCTTCCCTTTCAGTAGAAGCTCCCCTCTGCTGGTGAGGTCACTAGCAAGTTTGCCTTCTTTACTTGCTCCTTCTTACTGCCTTTTCACCTAATCATCAAAAAGCAGTTTGCAGATATTCATTTGCAGATTCCCCTCCTAGCAGTCTGGTGGAGAAATGGAGGCAGGGAGAAGTTTAGTCACCACAAAGAGAGCCTGTGTTCAACTCTACTGACTGCTCTGAGTCTTTTCTTTCATATCAGCTTGTATTTTTTTCTTCTTTTGATAATTGTGAAGATTAATCCAGCAGTCCTCTTGCTCTCTACAAAAGAAAAGGAGGCTTCCTGAATGGCTTCATTTGCTGCTGGGGAGGGGAAGGCTTATGTGTGGAATTTGTTTGTGTGGAGTTTGCCAGATAAGGCCCCAAGTCAAAGACAAGCAAGCTATATTTATCTCTGATAGGGCTCTGACTTGCAGTGGTGATGTGACAGTAGCAGTTAAGTTGGAGCTCAGGGTTCAACACAAGGTAAAAGGCAACCTAGTAATCTTGAATTAGTAAATATTGGTTATGAAATGGCACTTCCTAAAAGGCTGTCTGGTAGATACCTCGTAAGGAAACTCCTTTTTCCAGGAATTCTGGGTGTCAAGGTGTTGCTTCCATGTATCTGAGCTCAGAGCAGTATCTACCATGGTTTTGCAGCCCATAGTCCAGTAGTCCAATAGTATTTGGGTTCAAATAAAACAAGAATACAATAGGAACAGCTATATGAATGATGGTTAGCTGTGCCCTAATACTAATAAACTTCCCTGCTTTTCTTTCCACGGCTGGATAGTCACCAAAATCCTGCAAACTGTTCAGTGCAGAGGTAGCTCTGCTGGACTGCAACACCCCTGTGAGGCCATCTGTAGCAGTGTGGCACAGAGCAGGGGAGATACCTGTCCTTAGGTGACACCAAGCTGACTTAGGAGTCTGCTGGGGCACACCATGTGTGGCCAGGCTACAACAAATTAAGATGAGAGGACTCTAAACACAGCAGCTAAAGTACAAGTTGCTCTCTGAAGTGATAGTTGAAGCATGAACTGTTCTCACTGCTCTCATGCTGCCTTTATAATTAAAGAATCTCAGTGTTTCACTTCCCTCTTCCCTGAGGAGCAGCTGTCTTTTGGAGCTTGCTTTGTGCTGGGTGTCCTGCTCCTAGCTCAGCACCTACCCTGAAGCTCAGATCTGGTGGAGAATGAGCCCTGCCCAAAACCCAGGCTCTGTAGCAGTCTCACTGCAGCAGCAAAGGGATTTGGGGGCTTTTTTCCTATCATTTAATGCACACAAGCCCAGGCAGGTAGAAGGTGCTTGTATCCTGCTGTTTCTTTTCCAGCCAGCACATCTGCTCTGATGACTTCACTCACACTTGGACTTGCACCTCGTTAGCTGTAACGTTGGAGTGACAGGAGCATAACCAAGAAGCTGATGATAGTTTCATCAATCCAGCTGCTCTGTCCAAGGTTTGACCCTCTGCTTGGCCTAGCAGACTGATGGTTAAACAGCAGCTTTTTGGACCCAGCCTATAAATCATTGTCTCTGGCAACGTTTTCACACTTTGATGTAGGTTCTTTTTTTGTGCTCCATTACTCGCAGCTGCTCCCGAGGAAGCTTTGCAGCGCCAGGAGGGTGGTTAAGCAGCTCCGGGCGTTCTTTCATCCACTTCAGTACTTCCCTGGTTCTGGAAGGTCCCCTGCTGTCCTCCAGCATTATCCCTCCAGCTCTCTGCAGCTTTCCACCGGCGCTGGGATGTTCAAAGTGTGAGTACCCTCTGCTGGCCTGTGGCTGTACTGAGCTCTCTGCTCTGCCTCCAGTCATGTTGTGTTCATATCTAAAACTTTAACCAGATATCCTCATCTCCCATATGGTCATTTTGGAAAGGTTATTTTCTTCCTTATTTCTCCTCATTATAAAAATAAATAAATAAATATTTATTTATTGCATTAGTTCAAAAGGAGACTGGAGCATCTCTGTGCCCAAGACAAGCTGAGAGCCCTGGGGCTGTTCAGCTGGAGCAGAGCAGCCTGAGAGGGGAGCTGAGCAATGCTGAGCAAGAGAGAAA
>JAOEGS010015570.1:0-10225 GCA_025447755.1 Corythornis vintsioides | reverse complement strand
TCCAGGCCCTTGGAAACAGCCCCTCTCCAGCCTTCCTGGAGCCCCTTCAGGCACTGGAAGGTGCTCTAAGGTCTCCCCAGAGCCTTTTCTGGGAAAACACCTTCAGCACAAGGGCTGCAGGGACTGAGGTGGAATGGGCAAACCCTGCTCCTCTGGAAAGCCTTAGGATATCCATGGCTGAGGACAGGTGATGCTTAACCCAGCAGCACCTCTGCTGCCCCTCTCCTCCTTGGATCTGAATGCAAGGAGGGTAAGAACAGCACTGCTGAACCCTGAACAGAGGCCCATGGTAGAAGTGGGAAGGTGAATGGCCAGAGATTTCTGCAAGGGAAGCAGCAGGAGTGGCATCAATGAGCAGCTTATGTCCTGTGACTACAAACAGCACTGGCCACAGTGCATCTTAGAACTGCACATGAACACATGCATCTTAGTACTCCTAAGTCCAAGAGCATGACAGAAATGAGTTTTGGTTCAAAACAAAATCATCTTCCCCTCCTGAATGCAATTTTCTGACTTAAGTGCTTTACCATCACAGCATTTACCTTGACTCCTGGGTTGAAAAGCACACTACAAAGAGATGGCAGAGTGGGTCACAAAAGTGCAATCAGCAGCACCCAGAGTAGCAAGAGTTTCCTTACCTTTCTTGGCTCCTGTGCAATACTCTGCCCATTCTGTCTCTGAATCGGGGCCGAAAAAACTCCCAACACACAAAAGCATCTAAAAACATCAGACAAAATGCCAGTTGCCATATGACCAAAGACACAAGACACGTGTTTCCCTGATGCACTGCATTGTCACAACGCTGTGACACGCATCACTCCAGTATGTTTATCTGCACCCAGTGCTAAACACTTAACAGCAGTGTTAACAGTTTCCATGGCAGCAAAGAGACCTGGCACAGGAATTTCAACCCTCCTCCGCATGAGAAGCATCCCCCTCGCCCCGTGCCCCGCAGGGAACGGAGCAGAACATCCCGCGCCCGCTTACCCGACAGCCCCTCCCGGAGACTTACATCGAAGGGGCCGCTCTTGCCCTGGATAGCCCGGACCCGTCCGAACAGCGCTTCCAGACGCCCCTCCACGTCGCCACAAGCCAGCCTGCGGAACACGGCGTGTCAGCGCTGCCCCAGCCCAACCCATCCCCATCCCCGTCCCGTCCGGTTCGGTCCAGTCCCACTCACACACGCAACGGCGCAGCCGCCATGCTCAGGACGCTCGCCCCGCAGCGGTACCGTTGTTGCTTCCGGATCCTCCGGACAAAGCGCCCCACCCCTTCCCAGCGCTCCGCCTCTTCCCCTCCGTGCGCTCCGCTCGGCCCCTTCCGTGCGCACCTTCCCGCGGGACCCCAGCTTTCCGCGGAGCCCTGGGCACCTCAAGCATCGCACGGGTGCTCGGGAAAGGAAACCTGCAGACTCGAGAGCTGAACAAGAACGAGAGCAAGATTTGACAAGACAGGCCATTGTACCCCTGCCGGTGTGCTCTCAGACACAAGGTGTGGTTACACTAAAACGTGTTCTGTCTCCAGAGCCACTCTGCTCAGGGGTACACACTGGGCAGAAGAGGGAGGCTGCTGAGCCTTGCTAGGTTGTCATAACAACAACATCAATAATAAAAACACCACCACTGAAGATTGTGAGGATGAGGGGGAGGTTTAGGTTGGATGTTAGGAAGCAGTTCCTCATGGAATGAGTCAGACACTGGAATAGGCTGCCCCAGGGAGGTGGTGGAGTTGCCATCCCCAGTGGTATTTAAGGAAAGATTGGAAGTGGCACTTAGTGCCATGGTCTAGCTGGTGTCAGGTCTTAGGCTGGACTTGATGATCTCAAAGGTCTATTCCAGCCTCATTAATTCTGTGTAATTCCAAAAACACCCAATTATGAAAGTGCTTTAACTCCAAGAACTTCCAATACTGCAACAAGGAAGTTATGGATACCTTCAAGGAGAAAAACCATCCATCTCCAGTAACCAAGTTCTATTTCTGCTTTTAAATACATTCAAAAAGTATTTCAAGACATTATTTACATATTCAATCCATTATTCGAGCTTCAAATCCTCCTGGCTAATAAAGAACAGATTCTTACAGTAATGAGCAGAAGTTTTCCCAGTGTTGTACTTCTGGAAATGCAATGCAGCATCTGCTGAACACTAACCCAGGGTTCCTCAGTGCCCACAGGAACACGGCTGCTGTAGTACTCACTGGATTCCTCCAGCTCCCCTTGCAGGCAGGAGCATGTTCAGAACATGAACTTTGGTTTTCTAAAAGTGCTAGCACTGGAAAAATCCAATTTCAAGCCATGATAGTATCCAAGCAGGTGTCTTTTCTTTGCATGTTTAAAGTCACACACAAAAAATGCTTTACATTCCAAAGTTTTGTCTCTTCCAATTATCACTGGTCTTTCTGTGCTTCATTTCTCAGTCAGCCACGTCTTCTGAACTATGACAGTGGTTTATTCTATTGCTCCCTTGTTAGAACAAATCTGATCTGCATTTTCAGGTAAATACACTCCCATGCTCTGTAGAATGTTAGAGGTAGGTCCTGCCAGTCCAGACTGAGCACTGTAGGATTCAAGCAGGTTGGTCACTAGGTTCATATCCACATCAACCGGTGTCAACTCGGTATCTTCAGCTCCAGAATCAGGGAGAGCACTCTCAGATGTAGTGGCTTTGACAGAACTTGCCTATAGGAAGCATAAAGACAAAGTTTTATCAAATAGTATAGAGTAAAAAAATTACAGACTAAAAAACTCAAAACTATCACTCTACAACTGCAAGGCATGCTTACCCCTTTCTTTTGGGTGGTGAAACTTTTACCAACGTTGGTATATGCCAGTTCACGGTCCATCTCATTCATATATGACTTGAGAGTGCCTATAAGCTCATTAGGTGATACATTCTGCTCTTGCCTTTGACCTTCAGCATCTAAGTCTTCATCGTCCTCATCTGAGAGATCAAACTCCTGCTCTTCATCCAGATCATCAGAATCCAGCTCTTCTGAGTCTGCCCCTGTGTATGATTTTGTGTCAGCACAGATAGCAAACAAAACAGCGCAGTACCCACGGGGGATCAAAGACCCAGGGAAGACAAACAACCATGAGATAGATACTGTGAAATGGAAGAAGGAACCTCACCTAAAATTCTGTCTATTGCTTTTGCAAAATAATCTGCATCGAAGGTAACGTGGGATTCATCAGATGACCTGCAATATACACATATTTTAAAATAAATAAAGCTTTTATGCTTGCATAAACCTTACACAGGCATATGCCATATGACATAGCAATTTCTCTCAGCCCTAGATTCAAATGAACTGATGGTCTTGGAAATGATTAGAAGTCTTAGCCCTTTAGGAATTGGAAATGAAACAGCGAGTGAAGGAATTCCAGGCGTGAAACAGAAAATAAACCCAACAACTTTAATTGTCAGGGACAAACAAAAATTATACCACAGACCAGCAAAATAAGCATGCCTGAATCTTTCTGGAACCAAGCAGTTGTGTTGTACCTTAGACAAAGCAGTAAAAATCTGAGGATCTCTGAGGTCTCAAAGGCAGGAGAAAAAGCCTGCCACTAAAGGCTTCATTTGGTTCTCTCTTAAGGCTTGGTGCTTTTCCACTTCTGGGGGTGTGGGAGGGGGTTCGTTGTTTATTTAAACAACTGAAAAGAACCTGCATTGTAACTCAGACATTGACGCTAACACCAATTAAAAAGGATCAAACAGTTAAGAGCATAAATTGTGTAGACACTTGTACACTTGATACAGCTGACACTGCATCATTTTCTAAGCTTTCAAGATAATGAGTGCTGGAAAACAGCAAAACTCCCAGCATTTTTACCTGCACCAGTGTCAGAGCAATCACCAAGTTGCTTTAAAAGCAGCTATGTATTCACTACTACCATGGGTTTGTTTCAGGCCTCTGCTAAGCAGAACACTTCCAACTTTGATTCTCTGCATTACAGAATGGACCAAAGGGCTGCAGCTGAATGGAAACACACTCTACAACAGGCACCAAGAGTAGAAACACCACTACCATGGCAGTTCTGCTCCTTTGTGCGTGGAGACTTTGGATACAAAAGCCTTCATGCTCTCAGCAAAAGCTCCCAGGTCGTATTTCTGCTCTTCCTCATTTGGAGAAGGAAGGGACTCATTTCTTGCCTCCTTCAGCATCTGATCCAGGTCATCTGGTGTTATCTCCAGCCAACTGTCATCTGAAAGAGTACAGGACATACATGTTATCGTGCAGAGGTCTGTTTCCCCACAAGGCTCAGTCCAGATGGCCGACTACTAGCATTTTGTAGCTTCGTTTTGCACTGTCACATTTTCATGCTGCTACAGGGTAACATGAGGTATGAGGTATCCTTTTCTCTCCCCTTTGGGGAGGGAGGGGGGTTAAAAGAGAGCGTCTGTTATCAGTCTGGGCTGCCTGACCCTGAATAGTTCAAATTCCAGTTTGCTCACTTGAGAGAGTATAAATTTTTTCCTGAGCATCATTAGGAAAAGGAAACTAAAACAGACTGCCTAAAATGTGGCCATTTTTGGGCAGCATGTGGGTTCGTGTCTTTCTAGTACTCCTTTCTGAGTTCAATGCTGTGCTGCTCTCTTATGTGCCACACACATTATCTTATATTTTGTTTGTTCTCACTATTTATCTGAAAGTTGTCAGTTATCAGTGCAAAGCGACAGCCACTGGTTTCTTGGGGTGTTTATCTTTGATTTATGTTGTGCTGAAATGGGCAGAGGGTGAGTCTCTGTACTACGGGCATTACATTATGCACTTAATTACTAAGAATGTTTTTGGTTTTGTTTCGGGAAATTTTACTGCTCCCTCCTATGCTAAGCTGACTCCACCCTCTGTTAAACCGTGAGGATTGTGGCCATCGTTATTACCAAAATACCATAATATTACTATTATTATTCACTAATGTGTTTACTGTGTGGCATTACATCAGTTATCAGTGCAGTAACACAGGGCAGGCAGCCACCAAGAAACGTAGAGTGCGTGCTACTTCCCGGCCAGTGTCTGTTATATGCTCCATGACAGGTGGGAAATTCAGCAGGCTGCCCCCTCAACCAGCCCTGCTGCTGCACCAGCTCCTAAAGCAAGCACTGCAGCTCCTCAGGTTCAACAGAACAGGGACAGGGTCCTTCCCAAGCTGAATCACAGTGTGAGTCAGAAACAGAGGTAAAGCCTGATGCCTTTCCAATTGGAAAGAAACACCTTAGCAGATGTGGTCAGATGGTAATGGAGCAGGCCCTTCTAATGCAAACCCATCTGATGAAGAGTCATCAGATGCAGAGGTTACCATGAAACCCTTATCTATGAAGGAGCTAAGAAATCTGAGAAAGGGCTGTAGCTGTCATGAAGGTGAGCCACCGACCACATGGCTGCTCCAATGCTGGCATATTGGGGCCAGGTCCATTGAACTGGATGGCAGAGAGGCCAGGCAGTTGGGATCCCTAGCCAGAGATGCAGGCATCGATCAAGAGCTTGCAAGAAATAGCAAAACCATCAGTCTTTGGAGATGACTCTTGTCAGCTGCAAGACCCAGGTACCCCTGTGAGGACATTGAACTTCTGAACCTTTGATTCTGATCATTAATTAACACTGAATGCTGGATTTGTGTGCTGCTTGCTGCATCAGTCAGAACTACTACAGTGACCTGTACTGCACACTGGCAACAACTACATTTCTGTCAAATGATTGGAGAAAATCCTATTATACAGCTTATACTACTCTTATATAGACTGTAGGGGTAAACTAGATAGGAATTAACTTTGTCTTGTCAGTAATGGAATTGGTTTATTAGTCTAAAATGTTGACATACTTTCTGTCTGGCAGAACCTGAAGTACTCTTATCAGGTGTCAGCATGCATGGTGGTACTGATCTGGTGGCATCACTCCACAAACCAGACTGCTGATCTTGCCAATTCACAGCCCCAAGCTCTGGGGATTGTACAAATGAACCAGTTGCCTCGATCTTAAATGCTGGCCCTTGATTAACATCACTAGCAGCCACAGGACAGGGGACAAACTGAGCAGATACACTGCTGCAGTGCTGTCAACATTCACTCTCTCCCCCCACAAACAGTGCTTTTTGATAGCAACAGTCCACCTCTCCATCTTGCTCACCATCCTCTGGAGGAAGACAAGCTGCTTCTCTCTCCAATTCCTTCACATCAATGGTTGCTGTCTGTAGCAATGTCAAGATTTCTTCACCTGGGCTGACTTCAAGCGAGCTAGAAGAAAAACAAAACAAAACAAAGATTTATTGAAATAGGTTTTTACTAGCTTTGCAAAGCCAATGGCATCACACCCTCCACAGGCAGGTTTTCAAATTCCTCTTTATTCCTTCTGTGCCAGTATGTCCAAAACAGAAATTAATTTGGAGGAAGTACCAGAATATTACACAGATAGTATTGGCCCAAACCAGGCACAGTCAATTACTACAATTCCTTGCAGGTGGCTCCAAAGTACAATTGTCATGTTTGATTTTTAATTGACATTTATTTTGTCTTGGTAAACATTAGGACTGCCAGATCCCAAACAGCACACTCTGGAAATTCAAGAAACTAACAGTCAGATACTATGAACTGGCAAGCCCCAGATATTTTTGTAAAGACTTTTTTCTAATTTGCTCTTCAGGAGCAATCTGTAGGCAGGTGCCTGTCTTGAGTAAAGGAGGCAGATCACTCCATATTTATTATTCACTGGGATTGCTTTTCAATGGAACTTTAAAACACTTTCTGTAGCAAACCAACCAAATGATGCTTTTCAGTCACCTCTTAGCCCAATTGGAATATCTCAGCATTTTACAAAATGGTCATTTTGTTACTCAAGCAACAGCTTCAACTAGCAGAGTATTCTAGAGGAATTCATACCCCTCCATCCCAGCCACAGCACTAGTGTGAAGTTCAGAATTAAAAGTCAGGGGTTTCTTTTTGTAGCAAGCATTAAGAAATGCAAGTTGAAGTGCTTTTAGATACTGTGTACAATTACTTCTGAATTTCAAGTGGCTCTTACCTCTCTGGCTTGGAAACAGATTGCTGGAAGTAATCTTCTGCCATATGCAACAGTTCTGAGTACTTTGCAGATCCTTCCAGTTCTCCCTTTGAATGCAAGTCACAGGTATGAACAGAAAAAATTCTCCTTTCCCTCCTGTTCACAGGCAGGCTTCATAATGATCACTATTTGTCACACAGAAATTCAGTGCTGAGAAAATCCAACCAAGTCACACTGCTGTGCCACGTATCCTTGCAACAGAATATAAGGAGTTGGGTACAAGGTGTTTTCACAGGCAAACTGGCTGCAGCAGCACATGGTGCACACTAAAGCAAACCACAGGCAATTCTGTGATTCCCACTCAGGGTGGATTTACCATGCCCACGCTACAATTGGACAGGAATTGTGAATGCTGTTTGGGAATTACCAACATGAGTGGCACTGTAATACTGCAGGAAGATTTCTCTTTGTCTGTATTTAAAAGATATTCACCAAAGTATTCTAGTAGAGTTGTCCCATTTAGTAAGTACTCGATTTATGTCCAATTTATAAACATCAAATAAGTAGTCAAGGGCATCTTTAAAACAAACAAACAGATAAAACCAAACCAAAGCACCATAGACAACACCCAGGAAGACCACACAAACAAAACAATACACTTATATGGGCCCCAGTGGGCCCACAGGGTGTTTAGATCTTTAGGAATATTTACTTCTAAAGGCAAGCAAATGAAACCAGTGAAAACAGTTAGGGAAACACATAATCACAGTGTGGTTTCCTTTCTTCATGTGTATTTCCCCTGTCTTTAGAGGAACTAACTCATCCCCAAATCCCTTTTTTTTTCCATTTTCATTTCCAAAATAAGTTATTTTCTAAGGTGAACAAACAGCACCTATTTCCTTGAAAGACATCCATCCATTTTCCATAAACAGAAGTGTTAGATCTCTTGCCTGCTATAACTACTGACCCAAGGTCAAGAGCTAAACTATGGTTTTCCTGGAACATTTAGAAGACACACACACACGCACAACTTCACCTTGAAATAATTTTTTTCCTTCAGGCTGCTGAGGAATCTCTTCCACAGAGGACCACATAACACATTTCTCTTGGAATCAGGAGATACTTTACTGCACTTGGAGCATAGAATTTCAAAGCCATGAGCCTGTGTAAGAGATGCAACAAGAAGAGGTTCTCCAGATGTGACAAATTTAAGTACACCTTCAAATGACTATATAAAGAACTATCATCAAGCTCCTAATGTTGCCACTTGAGAAGTGGGTGCCAAACCCAATTATCTGTCAGGTAGCAGCATCCTGCTTTGGAAGCTGGAATCTGTCTGCAGCAATAATGGAGCATTTTGCCCTTGTGCAGTTTCTCTACACAGGAAAAACAACCAAGAAGACAGATCTGTAGTGCACAAGCTTCTTCTCACACAAGCATGAAGACTTTACCTGTACTTATAAGTACAAGAGCTCCCTGTTCTGTAGAATAAAACTCCCATGACACTGTACTTACAAGAAAACAGTAACTAGGCATTTGCTCACATTTTTCTGTATCAGCAGTCAACTTACAAATGAAGAGTAATTTCTTGGACATATATAAACAAGTAAACTAAAGACTAAATATAAAATGCATTAAAAAAATATAAATAAATTACCAGTTTCATGCCCAGCTCATAGGCTTTGTATTGAGGGTGATCTGGGAGGGGGAGTGTGTATCCACTGCGTCTATCCGGGACAAACTTCTGCTGCATCAGTTGTGCATATAAACACTTTGTGAAAGTAACCTGAAAAAGCCAGAGCAAAAGAAAAAACACTCACTGCAGGGTTACTCTGTAGTGCTCAGGCATCAATTTTCCCACCAGTTTCCTTTAAATATTGGTTTAAAGTGATCATATTACAGACAATACCTGAGACTGTATCCAAAACACATCCTGGACACACAGGCCTAGAAAATGTTGCTTTTCAGATCTTACAAAGTATGTTCCAAGTTGAAATAAACATGAACTTCATTCAGTTTAAATACATTAGAAAAAAAGCCTCAGTATTAATGCCAAGATGCATTTTGAAAAATGCAAGGCCTGTTCTCAATTAATGAAAGCAAAGCTCACCTTTCAAAACCAGTCTAGAAGTCTAAAATTCAACTACAAAGCTTATTTTGAGGAGTCTAGGGATGTAACTGTGGGTATACTGTATCAGAGACAACTGTGCTTGCATGAGGCTCATAGAACACCATTCAGTAGCTCTCTCAGAGCTGTGCAGGCATAGCTGAGGTGGTGAAAAGCCTTGGAGTGAACCTCGAGGAGCAATTCCTTCCATGGGCTGGCAGTGCTGTCACAGCTCTGAACACAGAACCACACTGATTTACTTGGCAGGCATTTCAGCAGAACTACTCACAGTGATCTCTGGTTTCACCCATGCCACGTGCCTTTGGAAGCCTAGTTACAGAGCCCAGTTAACCGACCAGTTGCATCAGAAGGATCACTTACCACAGTCATCACACGCTTGTCTGGAGGGAAGGTTTGGAAAGAGACACATGCTCTTAAATCTACAGGATCTCTGAGGTAAAAGGCCTGCACTGCTGCAGCCACCAAGGAGGGGCGCTGCCTCAGCACCGCCACCGTGCCTGCTGGGAGGTAGCAGTGAGCTCGGTGAAACGAAGCCTGAATTTTCTCAGGATACCTGTAGCATACAAATAGTAACATCGTAGTAAACGGATTGCAAGCCCAAACCACACCTTTTAATCATTATTCCCGTTTTCACTTGAGTGTTGATATATATTGTGGGTCTAGTGCCAGATTAGTCTAAAGTAAAGTTTAGATTCTAACACCTGGAATGTCTGCTCATATATATACACAGATATGTGGATATACATGGCTAATAAAAATGTAATAATACCTCTACTGGTAAACTGAATCACTTGTGAACTTGACTAGCACATCCAGCTCTACACTACCCCTCACTGAACCGACTGTGCAAGTCACTGGCTCATGCTGTTAAATTCTTGCAAAAAATAATGTACACTGCTGAACACACTGTTTTCGTTCTACAGTGGTACTGGTGCTGTGGGGCTGCCTTTTAGCTTCTCACCCCACAAAGAGCTCCTAAAGGCTCACAGAACTTTCAGGGAAAGGAAAGAAAGGGAAGAAAGGGAGGGAAGAAAGGGAGGGAAGAAAGGGAGGGAAGAAAGGGAGGGAAGAAAGGGAGGGAAGAAAGGGAGGGAAGAAAGG
>JAOEGS010015568.1:3020-77118 GCA_025447755.1 Corythornis vintsioides | reverse complement strand
GGGGGGGGGGGAATCAAGCCTTTCATTTAAAAAGTGATTATTGTCAATAGCTTCTCACACACACACTTCCCCCCCACCCCAGTTATCTTAGACAGCCAATTTGCATTTTGGTTCCCCAGTGCTGCTGTTTGGCTGCTTTTTAAGAAAATGTAGAATATTTAAATGCATTTCAAGTTTTATGTTTTCTTTTTATATACATCAGATTTCTTGATGGTAGTATATGATGCTTTCATTACTTTATGGATTCTAGGAATATCCAAATGTATGTAAATGAACTCTGGTAATTAAAATCCAGAATCTGTAAAAAATTTAAGTTCCATTAATCTCCATTCTTCTCACCTGCCTCTCAAATTTTATCACAATAATAATAATGCTTTAAATAAAATAATCAAGAAGTAGTTCTCAAATAATCCCCAATAATACTCTTCCTCTCATCAAACGTAAGAAACAGCATTTGATTATAAATTTTGAGGACAAATCAGCATAAAATTACTTTCTGCCATACCTACTTCCCAATCCAGCATGAAGTCACATTCCACAGAAAGTAAAACCATAAATACACCTGTAGGCATCCTTCAAATTCCTAATAAATCTTTCTTAAATACGTTTCCTTGCACCTTCATTACTTGTCAGCCCCTCCTGTAGGCAGCTTTTCCAATGTAACAGAGACTAACAGCCAAGGAGCAACTGAACAGACAGGGGCTGCTTTGCTAGTAGAGTATTTGGAAGGACTTTGAAAAGTGAAGTCCACAGGTCTGCTTCCCCCATCAGAATGTGGCTCAGGCAAAGCCATTTCTGAACCATGCCATCCCCTGGCACACTGTTACTGCTCCTTTGATCAGGCCTCAGTTGCCAAAGCTTCAACCCTTGTCCACAGATGCAACGGTCTTGACCTTGGAGACCTGGGAACAACCTGGAATGTAGTAGAAATGCAGTGTGGATGCTGTTCCTTCTTCTCAACAGGAGGACTTCCTAGGAAAGCCTGAACCAGAACTTCAGTTCCTCAACTGACCACAGTGCAACTGAGGCTGGCACAGGGCCTGAGCTGGTGTGAGCAGAGGCTCCCCACACCTCAGGTGAGGAGGGGGCCCGAGATGAATCCCAGGCTTGCAACGTCTCCCTGGTGCAGCAGATGAGGGCAGAGAACTGGACTTAGTTCCAAATCAGAGAGCTTCTTGATTTTCTTCTTACCTCCTTGCTCTTTATTTCCTCAATGAAGACAGCTGTTCATTACTTACTGGATGTGCTATATTCCTATAAGGTTTTCTAGTGGATGTAACATTACAACAACTGTATGTTATTGCTCTAACTAATCTGAGGAGCTTTACAGTGCCTGCAAAGCTGTGTGTTCCTATAGCATTCTGACACTTTTTTTTTTTTAATGCAGAAATATTTTCAATTCATAGAGTAGGACACCATGGCTCAAAGAGATAGAATAATTTGTCAGCTGTTGCAGAAGATAAGTCAGTATGTGAGTGGGCAGACAGGTGTCATAAATACCAACCTCCATGACCTCTTCAAACCTTAGGTCATGGTTCCCTCCCTCATTTACCATCTGAAGCCCCCTTAACAACCACATCAGCAAAACAGACACCACAGCAGATCTGAGATCTCTCTTTTTTTTCCAGCATGTTGCAGACCATATAGCTGTGTAACTTAGCTGCCAGAATCACAATTCTATTTTAATCTGTCTTGACGTCCAACACCTTTCTGCAGAGCACAATTTTACAAAGCATAGTGTTCTCCAAAAACCCAGGGATTAATTCAAATCATGAGAGTAGAAAATCAGGACAAGTAAGAGGTTACCAGCTACTCACTTGCCTCCAGCACATCCTATTAACCATTTCAGCATTGAATAACAGTTGAAAACAAGTGAGGCAACAGATGTTGCCCATCTGGGCTGAAAAGTGAAGGAATACTCCTGCAAACTGAAACACAAGACCAAGACAGAAACCTGCAGGGCAAGAAAAATGGAGACCTGCAGATAAATGTACTCTTACACCAATCAGCACTGTATGTTAGTAGCCCCATTTATAACACCAACACTACAGGTGCTCATGAGAGCTTTGCTTTGTTGTGCTACTTGCAATTGCATTTCACTGTAACCCATAAATCTGTCAAAACCAAGCAAGCAATTAGGAATTTCCACACCAACAGGCAAGGTTTCTCCTTCCCACACAACCTTAACCCCAGTGCCTGGTGGGGATGAGGCACCAAAATCTCCTGCTCAGCCCTGCCAAGGTTGGTGCTGCTCCATGTAACACGTTTATGCCAATTATTAACTGAACAGACTGGCAGTTACAGATAATCTGCACATCAACTAGGAAGTTTAGTTTACAGACTAAGCAAAAAAAAAGACATGTCTAAAAAAAGCAAACCCAAAAGCAGAAGGAAGGATGTGGATGTATAGGATGGAAAGTCTAAGGACGGGAGGCAGGTGGAAGGAACATTTCTTAGGGGGAAGCCAAGATATAGGCAAAGGTCTCTGGCCATCACTGCTCCTCTCCTGAAGGAGGTTTGTCCCTGGTGTCAGCAGCTGGCCCTTCTCCAACTGTCAGGGGAGCAGCTAGAGAAGAGCAGAGAGAGGCCACATGGTTTCCAGCATCAGGCAGCAGGGAGCTCTGGTGGCAAGCTGCAGAGGTGGCAAAATGGCCAGCTCAGGGTTCCTCTGCCATGGGCACATCTTCTGGCAGTCAGTTGCAGACAGCAGGAAAGCAGTGACTCTGCTATTGGCAATAAATAAACCAACCAAACAAAAAAATATCTAAAAAAAAAAATACAAAAACGTGTCAATTCTCTAAACTTGTGAGCCTATAAGGGTGACAGGCAAGGTGCCTCAAAGCAGCCAGAGGCCACATACAGAGGAATAAAGAGCAAAATGTTGTGCTGCTTCCATTTTCCAGGTATTTTTGAAAATAGCTGTTATCAAACAGAAATACACAATCAGGTAGAATGGATAGTTACAACCAGCTTTAGAAAGCTCCAGATTACTTCAGACAGTCTAATTTTCCATTAACAAAAAAATAAAAAAAAAAGAAATTTAACAGCTAAAAAGAACCAGACTGCATACATTTTTATTAGGATTAGCAGTGTTTGAAATTCTCAATTAATAAAAATTTTACTTTGATGACTGTAATTTAATTTGTCCCTTGTCATAAACAGCATAAGTGCTCAGAAATGCTTAGAGGTACTGTATCTTTTATATAGCACAGGGCACAGTGTTTGTATTCTTGAAGACAGAGTGACATCTAAAGGGATTTTGGAATACTCAAATCTCACACACTGAATCCAAACTGACAAAGTCAAGGGCATGTCATATTTCTGAAAACTGATGAGTTTTCAGGTTTACTGTGGTTGATTGTCCCAAGTAACCATGAAAAGAGGATCAAATTCCAATTTTAATGACATGCCTCAGGGTGCCCTGAGGACAAGTGCCATTTTTATCTTAGATTCTGCAGGTCCTCGGTGAACAAAAGGGGGAAATCAGCTTTGAATGGATTCCTTGCACTGTTGTCAAAAGTAATCCAACTGCTCTAAATATCTGTATCTTAAAATATTTTCTTACAGCATTTTTTTATTAACCTGTAGCATTAACAGAGCAGAATATTTCAATGGCAGCTTTAGCTACTGATTCTCCAAGTAGATCTCACATTCCCTAGCCAATAGGTATTCTAGCTGCAGTCTTTCACAACTGGAATCTCTCTGATACACACAGAGAACAATCGAAATACGGTGGGTGCCTAATGGCTAGATTGGGGATACAGGGTGGTATTTACATGCATACAAATACTACTACCCCATGGAAGATATATTACTTAAATTATATCATTCCAGATATACTCCTGAATATAAGAGACAAATTAGCCAAAGGAAAAAAAATCCAAATGAAGTTTATACTGCAAGGTAACAGTACAGCAGAAATGTGGTAATGATGAGTTAGGGACCCTTATTTCATTCTCTTGTTAAGTATCTTCCTGAACTGACTGATGGGGGCCGGGGGGGGAGGGAATCCTACATTAAAAACATATTTTCCTTTCTTGGGCTGGAATAATTATAAACTCTTAGGAATTTGTTTCTAGAGATGGGTGGGGTGGATGTTGAGGAGGGCAGGCTACTGTCTTTGTCTGTTTCTTAGAAGATACTCTGATGCAGTTTTAATTATGAAAAATATGGATAGCATTAGGATGCTATACCTCATTTACAGTCAGAATGCCCCAATGAACTACTTAGATGCAGCTCAGCAGCAAGGCACTGGCAAGCTGAGTTAACTCTTCCCATCTGAAGAGACAAGGTATCTCAGCTTTGAAGGCAGGTATTTAGTAGAGGAGAGAAAAACAGGCATTTCTTCACCAAATAAATACCTGTAGCAAATCTGTGGTAAGGAAAAAAACCCAAACAAACATGGAAACAGCTCTGAAAAGCTGTTTGGAAATAGTATTCACTGAATATTAGCTGTAGGGAAACGGTGCCTTCTGCCTTAAGATAATATTTCTTCATGCAACTGATTTAGGGGTTTGGTTTTGTCGTGTTTGCTTTGTTGGATTTGTTTTTGTTTTGCTTTTTTGTTTTGGTTGGTTTGTTTGTTTAAAAATAAAAGAGCCTCAGCCCTACTAAACTGTCCTGTCACCACGGTGCTTCCTTCTCAGGCCAGAGGTAGTTGGTCCAGCTAATGTAAAACAAAAAGTGGGACGTGAAGCACCAGACAATAAATAAGGACACACACTTTCAACAAGTCTTAATCAAGGAGATTAAAGCAACATGTAACTCTAGATACATGCTAATAAAATAAGTGGTGAAAAATAATAAATGGAACATACAGAACAATACTTATCTCTACTCTTCAATTACTTTGTGAACACTATTTTTCCTTCCTCCCCAGCACTTCCAAACATATTGTAACTGTCTTAAACTCTGATGATTTTCCAAAGCAGAGATCATAGGAAGAGTAACGACTGGGTTCTTATTTAATATACTATTCCTTAATCCAGTCTATTTATTTGGTAGGCTGTTTGAAAAGGTCTATGATTAGGGCTGGGCTTTGTTCAGATCCCAAGCAACTTCCCAGCCCTATCCAGGTTCTCACCTTGTCTGCTACAACTCTGATAAGAATTCCCAGAATGGACACCATGGACGAGTGCCTATGGCTGCAAAGAAATTCATTTGCACTACATCTACAATGCAGTTTGAACTTTTCCTTTGTTTGGCAAAGCACATCAAGTTCGATTTAACAATTCTCTTTGTGGCTTTGCTTTTCTCTCTACAGCTTCATATATTTACAAAAAGATAGATACATGAAGACTTCTGATAATACCAAAAAGAAAAAAAAAAAAAAATAGCCATTACTATACATCCCTGTATACAACTGAGAACCATCACCTTATGAGGAAAAAAGTATTAAAAGAGAAAGTATGAGTTGCAGAATCTCTCAGCATATTGAAGCCAAGACAATGCCAGCTGCTGGCATTTTACAAGTCATGGTCACTTAGTGCACTAAGGAAAACCAAACCTCATTTTGCATGAAGAAAGCCTTTGGCTCTCCAGCTAACAACGTGAGGAGAACTGGTATCCACCAGCTGAGTCTCTGGTACAAACTGCTTACAAGTAGCAGCTCTTCCACCACCCCCTCGTTGTCAATGCTGATGCATTCTGGTGATGCTGATGCACCTGAAACATTCCTAGTTAAGGAGTATTCCCAGGCAAACAAGTCACAGTTTGTTCAGCAGCAGCGACCTGGAGTTTGACAAGAGAACAGGACAGTGCTGGGAGAGGCTCTCTTCCAGAGCAAGGGTAAGAGATGGTCCCAGTTTTGAGCAACTCAACATGGAATTAGCAGGAGAGCAAGGAATGGAAAGCAGAGCAACATGGATTTGTCCAAACTTTGTGACAGGGAAGGGGGTTCCTGACTCCCCAGTAGGTCATGAAGCCTCCTCCTGAGGCCACAAAATGTAACACAGGATGTGATGGGAAAAAAGGAACAGCCCTGCAGGCCACACAAAACACAAACCTATTCAGGTTGAGAACAATTTTTCATAAACCAATAATTATATTTACCCTATTTACTTTATACTGTTTTTTATTTTGTTGTTCTTTCTCTCTTGAATTTTAAAGAAATTCAAGAAAGAAATGGAGTACACCAAATGGAGTTTTGAATTTTATTTTTAGGAGGATGCATGCAGAAAAATATTTGCTACTACTGATTCACTGAAATTGCCAAATTCTGAAATATAAAAAATAAACCACTGGATTAGGTTTTTTCAAACATTCTTTAACCAGAGGCAGGATATGTTCCTTTAAAAGGAAATATAAATATATATATATTAATCAGTACTTTTCTAAAGGGTAAAGAGTCTAAGAAAATAATATATTCAGTTCACAGTAGAATGAGTCACAGATGCAAAATCTCCAATATTCAGCTATCTCTGCTACAGCTTATGCACATATCGGTTTCAGCACAAGAGCAAGCTCAAATAACAAGAAGATTGATCAGGCAACAAAGGAGCACAGAAAATGAGACAATAGCAAAAATTAATTAAGTAAATATATCTGAGTACATCTCTTGTGTGCATGGAAGCAGAAACAGACAAACTTCATTAGTTCCTGAATGTCCAGTTGTCTCCTCTGAGCAGTCATCCTGCTGCCACAACGCCCTCCCTGCCCCTATTCTTCTCTATAAAAAAAACACATTATAAATTACCTAGAGCCAGAAGGAGTTTTTCAGTTTCTCCCAACTACACATCCCTGACCCCAGCTATGCAGGCAGAGCAGGCAGCAGGGACTGGCATGTAAAACCATCACACTCAGAAAGGCTTGGAGAAATGGGACAGAAATAGACACTCTTGACTCAATTTCCTTTCATTTTTTGCCGGAACCCTGGTGTGTTCCTGGAGCATAAAAAGAGAAGCAGCAGAGACAGAGGGTACTCACACATTCCATCCATGCTCTAAATATCTGCCAGCATCAGTTCCCTCAGCACACTCCTACCCTGTCCCTCATAAGGGGCACTCCTTCATTCAGAGCCAGGAGCATAACAGAGAAAGCCAAAGCTTAGCTCTTGTCAGAGCCACAGACCTTCTCACGCATATCCAAATCTTCCTCCTCTCTCTCTTCTTGGTGCATAATGAAGTAAGAGAGATCTATCAGAAAGGACTGTGAGAAACCCATAACAGAACACCATACCACAAACGATAAATGAAGGTCATCTTGGACAGTCTCCAAACCAGAGACATCCCAGTTAGACAAAAAAGAATGTCTCTAACACACATAAAAAGTTTCCCCTAACCTCTGTACAGAGCTCAGTTCGCTTAAGCACACACATCCCACATCAAATACAAATGGAAATTACAATCAAGCTAGAGCTCTCCAGTGGCACTCCAACAATTCATTTAAAATTAATGAGTTCAATGGATATATTAGAAAAAACAAAATTTGCCAGGGCACCCTTCTTTGAATTAGCTCAAATCTGAAGTACAAGACAGATGCTTCTAACTTCTCAATGAAACAGAAGTAGTCAGTCATTAAGATATGACTGGCAACTTATGCAAGACATTTTTTCTTGTATTTCATGCTACTTTCTCTACAGTAGACTCAGTAACTCTGCTGTTTACAGATCAAGAGGAAAATTAACCAAAACAAGCTATTCAGAGAGTCCTGATCCTAAAGCTTCTTTTAATTTCCATATGTATTTCAAGTCACAACCTTACTCTTTGAAAACTGAGATCTCAAAACATTATTCTGACATTTTATCACAATCCAAGAAAATTACATGAACGCAGCTTATTTTGAAACACATCAGCATAGGAAGGGACATCCTAGAGATGGTTAAACCACCACTGAAATGGTTTATGCCACCATATGGGTATGTGCATACACCAATAATGATACATAAGGAACCTTTCATTTCCAGTTTAATTGCAGGCCATTCATAGCTACTTTTTGGGTATTTTAATATTGCCCTTCAGCATAAAACTTGACCTGCTGGTCAAAGTAAAGTGCAAGAATATAAAGCACAGGTAGTGGAAGCAGGGACAGGTACCAACCTTGCCTGGTTGTGTAGGGATGGTGTCAGGAAGGCCAAGGCTGGAGCTGAACTTGGCAAGGCACACAAAGATTAATAAGAAGAGCTTCTGAATGTATGTCAACTAGGATGAGTGGTGAGCAAGACTGGCAAGCTGCTAACAACAGATGAGGAGGAGGCGGCTGTGGTACTCAAGAGCCTTTTTGCCTCAGTCTTCACAGGCAACCTCTCTGCTCAGTCCTCTTGAGTTAATCAACCACAAGACAGGGGCCAGAGGCACAAAGTCCCTCACACTGTAAGAGATCTGGTTTGTAACCACATGAAGGACCTGAACATAATAAGTCTATGGGACCTGATGAGATGCATCCCAGAGCAGAATTAGCTGATGTAGCTACCCAGCCACTCTCCACGACACTCAAAAATTCCTGGCAGTCAGGTGCAGTCCAGTGAGCCCTCACAGCTCAGGAGGCCAACCCTGTCCTGGGCTGCATCAACAGAAGCAGGGCCAGCAGGCTGAGGGAGGCTACCCTGCTCTATGAGAGACCTCACCCTGGAGTACTATGTCCAGCTCCAGAGCTCTCCACACAAGAAAGAGATGCACCTGTTGGAGCAGGTCCAGAGGAGGGCCACAAAGCTTATCAGAGGGCTGGAGCACCTGTCCTGTGAAGAAAGGCTGAGAGAGATGACATTGTCCAGAGAAGCTATAGATGCTGTATCCCCAGAAACATTCAAGGTCAGGTTGGACAGGGCTCTAACCACTCCTGGGCTGCAGCAAAAAGAGTGTGACCAGCAGATGAGGGAGGTGATTGTCCCCTCTGCTCTCATGAGCCCCCACCTGAAGTGCTGCATTCAGGTCTAAGGCTCCCAGTGATAGGAAGAGACTGACTAGGGGGGCTGAAGCACCTCCCCTGGGAGGTCAGGCTGGGAAAGTTGGGGTTAATCAGCAAAAAGAAGCTCCCGGGAGACCTTTAGCAGCCTTCCAATACTTTGGGGGAGCCTATGCAAAAGGTGGGAAGAGACTATCAGGGAGCATAATGATAGGATGAGGGGTAACAGGTTTAAACTGAGAGAAGATTTAGATTAGATATGAGGAAGAAATTCTTTACCGTGAGCGTGGTGAGACACTGAAACAAGTTGCTCAGAGAAGCTGTGGATGCCCCCTACCTGGAAGTGTTCAAGGCCATGTTGGATGGGGCTTTGAGCAACCTGGTCGAGTGGGAGGTGTCCCTGCCCGTGGCAAGGGGGTTAGATGATCTTTAAGGTCCCTTCCAACCCAAACCATTCCAGGATTCTATTATTCCAGTGCTCAGGTTTCACTATATATAGTACAGTGCCAGGCTAGCTGGGTTGCTTTGTCAATGCTTTGCTTTCAGAAGCCAACTTAGATCTTTAGAATCACAGTATCCTTTAGCCCAGATTCCTCTTATTAACTACCTGGTAGTAAGTAGAACCTTTTTATGTTAATAAAGGTTATTTCTATTCACTGCCCACACCTACTTGTGTGTATTATAACACTTCTTTTTGTCCCTTCTGAAAAATGTATCAGTAGGAAAACTCCAAAGCTCTCCCCCCCCACCCTCCAAGCTCTTTCAGAGTACTAAGAATTGAGAAAAACTGCTTTATGTAAAAAGTCTAGAGTATTCAGTCTTGTAGAGAAAAGCAGAACACAGATAAAAGTTCATCTGACATAAAAAAAGAAGGATGGCCAAGACAAAGTGTGCTTTGTGAACAGCAAGCCTCAGTGGCCTTCTGAATGGAGAATGGTCCTTCCCAAGGTTAGGAGGCATCTTTTTTTCACTGTGGGTGATCCAGGATTAATCTCAAGCAAAGTAGTAATGATTACAAATTACAGGCCAATTTCTATCTTGCCTGCTGTGACAAAGATTACTGAAAAATTGGTTCACTCGCCAATGATGAGCTCTCCACCAAGGAACACACTAAAATTATACAGAACTATCTCCCACATTTTTGGCCCCTGATGGAATTCAAACGGCCCTGGAAACATGACCAGCAGTTTCTTCTGCACACAGATCAACAGTCACATTTCTGGCTTGTGGGCATGAATTCACAAGCCTCAGGGACTTATTTTTTGTTAGTTTCACTTTCTCCTGAATTTGTGCCAGCACACTGTAGTGATGAAACTGGCTCATGAATATGCTCAAATGGGGGGGGGCTGGTCCTGAATGGGTGACTCCATTCACTTTTTCACAATGTTCAGGTGGGTCTGGGGGGAAACAAAACAAAGAATATTTCATTTCCCATTTAAATTCTCTTTGTTGTACAACTCACAAGACTAAGTCTACTCATAGAACCCCAAACTGGAACCACATGCATTTCTGCAGGACCTATCACTGCATCAGAAGAGATAAATAGTGCTGTGATACCCAAGGAGAGAACAGGTCCTGAATGGTGGAGAGGATGCTTTTAAGGGATATATGATAACTTTAACAACCACATAAAAAACATCCTGAGGAACTGGTCTTACTAGGCTGAAATAAGGTGCTGCTACTTCGTCCAATCTCTGATGACTATTCTAATTGGTTTATAAACTGTTTTCCTTGATGTTCTAAATGTGTTTTACAAGAAGTGAAAATGGAGAAGAGCAATATTCTTCCATGGTGGCATTTCACTCAATACAGTACAGGAAACAGATGCTCTAGAATTGCTCATTTCCAGCTCAGGGGCTTTTTGAGTTACAGAAAAGTAATAACAAAATTCCCTCTCCCCCAACCCCCCTGAGGGGCCTCTCAGGCTAGCTGGGGAGGAGGGAAGGCAGATCATACAAACCAGAACAAAGATTTTAACAAGATAGATAATACTAATACCAGCTGAACTGGGAAATAAGACAAATGAAAAAGAGTAGATCATGACACAAATACTCAGGTAGGAGGTTACTGTGTACACAAACAATGAGCTAGGGTTGGGAGCTGGAACAAGCTGGAGGTTAAGGCAGCATGGCCAAAAAGCATCTTCCAGTGGAGAATTAAAAGATTTTAAGAAGGGCAGGATAAACTGTTATTCTCTTCAGTTTATGGATAAAGAAAGTGAAGAGTGGAAATACAGATTGCTCAACGTCACACAAAGAGATGTAAAGAGGGCAGGACCATACCTCAGGTCTCTTGATTGCACAATCTCTCCATTTCATTTAATGAGCCTACCTCCCAGATGCAGAGAGATATTATAGTGCCTTAGGGCAAATCCAGATTTTCATAACTTAAGCAGAATGTGAATCAAAATGGATCAGGAATTTCATCTTAAGTAAAACTCCTGCTTAAGATATAAAAATGCAGAGACGTTTTAAAATGTCAAACAGTTGGAAAAAGACCTTTGTTTAACAGAGCAGGAGAAATGTTTTCTTTCCTGACTTACCCTCTACAAACTCCCAGAATACATGTTCAAAATTTCCCCAGATGAGATACCAAGTTGGGTGCTTGCTTTCACAAGTTTAAGAAAAAAAACCAACTTATTAATGGTGAGGGTAACAACACTGAAGTGGGCTGCCCAGAGGTTGTGGGGTCTCCTCCTCTAGGGGCATTCAAAAGCTACCTGGGCACATTCCCATGTGACCTGATATAGGTGACCCTGCTCTGGTGGGGGGACCAGACTCAACATCTTTTGAGGTCCCTTCCAACCCCTGACATTGTGATTCCCTGAACAGCAAGCAGAAAACTGGGAGAATGGGGATGCTGGGGCTCACGAATAAATAAATGGGTATTTCCCAACATTTTTGCACCTAGAAATACCTTCAAGAATGGCACAAAGTGCTGGGCAGGCCTGACCCACCCTGGGAACATTAGAAAGAAAATCAGAAAAGAGTTGGAGGAGATGTTTTCTTGGTAATCCAGTTCTTGCAAAAAGCCTTCAGCACTGTGAGTGATCACGAGATCTTACAGCAATAGTGAGCACAGGAGCACAAGACTGAGTGTGAAGCTGTCCACAGCACAGCACTTGTTCATACTGCCACCAGCAGACCTGCAGAGACTGGAAAAATGCTGCTCTCATTTCATGTAGTCCACTTAGACTTGAAAACAGAAATGCAGCTTTATTTAATGTTGTAAAGCACTCAGTGTCTGAGGTGATTGGCCAGCCAGGCCACTCTGTTCCATCTGAACGTTCTGTTTATGTGAGCTTATATCTTTTTAATGCAGTACGGCTACACTTACAGCAGTTTGCAGCTTCCCTGGGAAACCATTCTGAATGGGACCTGTGCCCAATTGTTTCTATCCCACTTAAGTAAATAAATGAAATATGCTAATTAGCACCCTATTAGCTCACAGCAGGGAGTAATCCACCGCACTTTGATTGGAAATTATTTTGTCATCCAGGAAGCTGCTCTGTAACAGAATGTAAACGGGCCCAATTTTCTCTTTTTACCAACTGTGGATGTCATCCAAATAACAGAGATGCCTCTGAGCACAATCTATAGGACAGGGTGATGTTGCATTGAAACTTCTCTTTCAGTCTCTCATGAGCCTGGCCTCAAGATGTGCTGGAAAATCCCAGAACTAGAGACACTGTCTGCATTTAAATTTGGGGGTCATTTTCTCAAAATCGCTTTCAAGCACAGTTTATTTTCCTCCCACAACTCAAATATTCTTCCAGAATACTTTGTGAACTTATCATAAATCCATATTCAAGTCTTTTTTTTTTTTTTTTTTTTAATGCCACAAATATGAAGGCTGGGACACACCAGAGGTACATCCATACAGAATAGAAAAACTTGGGATAAAATAGATATACACATTCTATATACATTCCCAATGTCAATATTTTCAAACTGTAAGCAAAAACAATTACATTTTTACATAATTTATATAGAACATCTAGTATAAATACACATAACTCGCTCTATATATTACCTCATTGCTAAAATGCCAGAATTGCCAGGCTATTTAGTGCAGATCTGTACAGTCAGCCTGGCAACAAGATGATGCTGGAAGTAATACAGGCACTAAGAGCAAAAGCTTAATAGAAAAGCAGCATGTTTTCCAATCCAGTCTTTCAGAAACACCCATTTTCAAAGAGCTTTGGGGCTTTTGGGGATTAGACACTATGACACATCTGTCAGGCTGCCACAGAGCATGTCAAAATCTCCATCATGGTTTGAGTTATGCAATGAAGCTTAGTTATGTTCTAGAGATCCTGGTGGCGCATTTTCTTTTGCTATCAATTTTATATGAAAAGTTATAGGGATTACCTGTGGATTTTCTGTCTGCCATTTAAACCAGAAAAGGACCTCCATTTTTCATCTGCCAAAAAGGCAGTTTGGAGTCACTTCTCTATAAAACTTCAAGGTTTTCCTTCTGTAAAGGTTCACACTGAAGCATTACTATATTGCATAGATTTAAGGCCACACAATACAAATATTTTAATATTAAAAGTGTAGTTATTGATTATTGGTTTTACTAGTTAGCAGTAGAACCTTCCAACAGACATAAAAGAGAATCATTTTGGTTGGAAAAGACCTTTAAATCATCAAGTACATCATTAACCCAGCACTGCCAGTGATCTAGTTTTGTTTTGAAAACTGATCTAGTTTCATACGAAATCACAGTCTTAATAAAAATAAAAAGTGCTGCTCCTGTTCACTACAGCTTCTGCCAGTTTTTTTTTTAATTCTGACATCCATTTACACCACAACTGCAATATTTACATATGAGTGTTCACCACTGGGACCAGTATTTTAAATCTCAAAGATTCCATTTCAAAGTTGGGAAATTCTAATTAAGAAAACCAAAACCTTGAGTAGCACACCACAGTCCTCTTGTGTTTCAGATCTACATTAATTTCTCTCTCAAAATAAAATCTTTTAAACATTAAGAAAGAGAAGAGCACACTATGGCCAGTGCAACATGGGTCTGCTGCCTGCAGCTTTGCAATGCCAGTCAGGTCTCCAAGGATCAGGTCTTGCTCACACTCTCAGGAAGGACAGTTCTATTCCATCTGCTTACGATCCCTGACAACTGATTTTCAGGGATCCTCTCCTTTAATAAGCAAGAATATAATGTGTTGGTATCCAGCATTATTCAGAAACATGCCCAATGGGTTCATTCACAATGAGTTTATTTTATTTTTCCTTTACAACCAAGATGCTGGGGTCTTCATTGGAAACTAAACAGTATCAGTGACTCACAGCATGATATGAATAGACTCAAGGGACCCTTTATAGATATGTAGAGAATATATAACATGCATATCTCCACATGTCTTTTAGAAATGACCCCTTTTATCATTAGAATAGACACTTTCCCTCCTGCAGAACAGGACCTTGCTTTTTTCAGTACCGAAAAAAACTCATGGTCCCTGCAATGTAAAACAATGTAACTAAATCTTTTATTTAGACAAATAAAGCCGTGGAAACAGCAGCCCTCTCAGCCAGCACTGCTCCTAATCACAGCCACAGGAGTACCTAGGGAGACAGCCACAACTGGGAACCTGCTGGTGGAAAACCCACCTGTGGAGTATCTTTTAAGTACCCTCATTTCACATCTGATCTACAGGCAGATCTGAGCACATCTGTTCCTTCCCTACTGACAAATGTTTACCGAGGGGAGACTAAAAAGCTACACGAGTCTCACCAGGACTTGATACCATCAAGTCAGCATCAGAGAACACTAGAACATCCTCAAAGAAGCCAGGAGGACTGAAATACTGTACTGCTGGCAAGGACACATCTTGGTCAGCTTAGCATTTATCTGCTCCAGTAACTGTGGATCACGTAGCTGAATATCTGTCTGCTACTTTCATTTATTTAACCTGTTGAAAAGTCATGTGGAGAGGAGAACGAACTCTGAATACCTTTATAAATTTACAGTTGTTAGGAAAAACATTTCCTTGAAATCCACATGTTCAATATATCCATCTTGCTTTGAGTCTGGCCTTCTGAAAGAAAAATTCACGGTCTGGCATTGGGAATGAAAAAAGAGTGAGAAAAATCCCTATTGACACATTAAATTAGACATGTTTGCAGGGCTGCCAGAGATAGCAATTACTCTGCTGGAGCTTCTGTGGATGGATTACAGAAGAAAACACTGACTGCTACCAGGTAATTCTACCTGCTAATTACCTGGGAAGGCTCAGGTACTAAACTGACCTGAATGTTTTCATGGGTCCTGGGACACATTAAAGAACTTTAAAAGCCACACAGTGATGCTGACAAGAACTCCGAAGCTGTTGAAAATCCATCAAAAATATTTTTGCAGTATAATGATTAGAGTTTCAGTGAGCCCCAATCTGCGCAGGTATTCACATTTACCAGCAGCTGCAACAAAAAGAAGTGCTTTAATGGGGTAGTTTTTTATGTATCTTTTTTTTTCCTGGTTCCTGCCCCCAAATGATGAATGTAAACAGCACCTACAGAGCTGGTCCTGGCGTCTGCCGAGCGGTGAGGCACTGCTGGTTTCAGCGGACGGCAGGTTTGATGGTCTTGAAATTTAATTTCGAAACAGGGTGGTTAAATTTGCTAAGTGAAACTGATCATCAAAGGACAAGATAACGAAAACCCCAAGCCGGGAGCTTCTCTGCAGTTTCTCAGCGCCACCTGTCGTCACCTGCGGCTCCCGGGGGAAAACACCCGACGCTTCATCTGCTATCGCCGCCTCTCCAGCGAAAGGCTCGGCGCAGGCGGGGGGGCACTCGCTGGCAGAAGCGCTGCGAGGGGCATCGCTCCAGCGAGAAGCCGGCGGGTAAGAGAGAGCAGCGGGTCTGCCCTGCCCTGCCCTCCTGCGCCTCTGGCCTCAGCAGGTCGCGCCGGCAGCGCAGAGCGGAGCGCTGGCACTCGCTGCTGCACAATGCCCCCGACAGGCTCCTTCTGCCCCGCCGCACAGGCCGGGGACAGCCGGGGAGTCTGGCCCTGGGGCAGGCTGAGCTCTGGTACCCGGAGTTGTGGGCGGAGCGCTCGGGAAGCAGGAGCTGGAGCTCCCCAGCGCTGCTCTCCAGGGCAGGCCGAGATGCAGGGAGTGACCTGTCGGATCGCAACCATTCACTCTCCCAAGAGGTTATGCCTGGCCATTTTTCGGTGTCATGCCGAGGCAACACCTGCAAAGCTCAGAACCGAGGACCCAAGTCGCAAACAACTTTCAATCGCAGCAATAACCTGCCTGGAGGGCAAGCCTCTCCTCGTTTTTCCTCAGCTTATCTTCCCCTGCTTCCAAGGAACACTGGCCAGCAAATCCTCCTTTCTTTGTCAGCTGTTTCCAAAAACAGCTCTTGAGTGTGGGATGCCCAAAAAGAAACCGAGCCCTAGATGCACAGACCTTTCCATCCCAGAGAAGATTCTGCACGCAGGCAATGAGGCGGGGAAAAGAACAGAAGATTTCTGTAAATAAACCTCCATCTACTACCACCTTCACCCAGCACACTTCCCACTTGGGACTGGAGTTGAGTGTCAGACAATAAACTGGACCATAGTGTCATGGTCACTTAAACATTATAGACACAGTGCTAATTTCACATGTCTTTGAAGTATTTCTTTTAGTGTCTTCTACAGTATAAAGGAGAGTGGAAAAATCTGTCAGAGCTCCAATACAAAGGTAAAGCCCAGATAATCCAGGACCCACATACCTGAAAATTCAAATCTACCACTGAGACAACCAACCATTTGTCATGCTGTAAGAATTTTGGTATAATTAAATACTGCTAGAGATGCAAGGGAAGTTGTGTTATTTCCTGTGAGGAGAAAAAGGTGACTTAGAGGTTTTTAATATTATAGTTATTGCTTTTCAGAAACTCCTCAGGAAACACTGGAAAATCCCTACTCTCCAAACAGACAAGCCTAAAATTGCAGATTCATTAAATCAGTTTGTGGGTAAGAAGTTTCTTCATATAGTATCACTATGTTTAAAACAGAGAATACACAGCCCTCCTTCATCTGCTGAGAATCAGAAATCTATAACAAAAAGGGAATATATAAACAAAGCACACTGCTCCCCAGCAGTCTGCTGTCAAAACTTCCTCCTGCTCAGGGTCCTTTTCCCCATCCTAACTATATTTAAACTATCACTGTCCCAACTGTTATTTCAGGGTTGCATGAAACACTTCAGGATTTACTTTAGTGAGTGCTGATGCCACCACCCCTTAAGCTTCACCCCAAAGACATCTGATCGAGGCTCTGCAGTAGAATTTAATGCACCAGGCAGCTGCCTAAAGTGAGATGCATCTCATCAGACACTTCTGAAGGAAAGTATTTTCTTTATCATACCCAAGGAGTCTGGTATTTTTTTATATCATGGCATGCATAAAATTATTAAGAATGGTGCAGCAAGGGACATAAAATCAACAAGGCTCAGAGACCAAACCTGTTGAAAATTACTAAATACATGCAGTTACATGAGGTCAATCTTACAGAGAGTATAACTAAAAGTGAGCAGGGAGTAAACACTTCCATAAACTTACTTTGAGCTGTGCTAGTTTAGCTACTCCATTGGACTAATCTAAATTTATCTGAGTCAGTAAACAAACAAAAAAAAACCCTAAAAATCAACTGCTCACATTTTCCCACAAATAATATCCAGCCATGCTGTCTGTGACCACAAAACCTGTCAGCCTTATCTCACCAGACTTACACAATATTGCCATTAGGAACCATTTTTTTTTCCTCCTCCAGGCTTCACTTCTCTTCTGTAAAATGAGCAGCTATTATGGACATATTAGTTCTCCAACTAGAAAGTGAACCAGGTGTCCAAACCAGAGCTTAGTGGAAGCTGGTAATTATGGAAGTCCACAGCTTCTCTGGTTCATCAGGTCGGTGCCAAGACACAGCTCCTGATAAGAAGGCACAGAGCTGCCCTCCAGCTCCGTACTTATGCAGAGGTGCAAACTTCTTTATGGCAGCTTTGTTAAGGCTGGATTTTCAGAGCTTCTTGCTTATGCCTATACCTTGCTTTCAACAAGGTGCTTAGACCTGTAAACTGTATTAAACAGGACAACAGTCCCACCAAAACCAGAGGTGCAGTAGCCTTGCAGTGAAAGGCACTGGGGAGCCCTGCTCCGTGGTGGGTTGTTTTTGCAGCTCTGCACTGGTTGCCAGAGCAGGGTCCTGCAGAGGTGCAGCAGGCTGCACATGCAGTAAACTCGTGTCACGCCACACAGATACTATGAGAAAACACTGAAAAAAATCATCTTGATGCATCTCTGAGCACAAGGCAGGCAAACAGGTTTCCCCAACAGTTCTGCCCAGTTCCAGCAATGATTTTCCCTGTAACTGTGAGAAAAATTTGTTTCTCGGCTCTGTTGCAAACATATAAAAGAGACTAGTACCTGCACAGCAACATTTCACCAACTCGTGGAATACAGCAACCCTTAATATCCATAAAGTACAAGGAGCAGGAGACTGGTAAGACCTGCTATTCCTACTCCAAGACCACCCCCAGTGGCTCATTAGCAGTTGCATTTAGAGCTATATACGCAATTTCCCACACGGGCCACCTCCTAGGGAAAACAGATGGTGAGAACGAGCATTCCTTCCCCATACCACCATCTCCTCAAAGAAGTAACTTCTCCATTTGGACAGATATTTTCCCACCATTATCATTTAACTCATACAAAGAAATGTTCTGGACAAAGAAAGAGCTACATAGAGGAGAAATTAACACATTCAAGGGAAAAAGGATATTCCTATATTTGGAAAATTATTTGAGTATTCCTCTTTTTTCTCTCTCTCTCCTTATGGAAAGCCTGCTACTGTTAGAGATATATTTGGTCACTGCTTCCACTGGACTATAACACATTACTATACAGTAGATGACAGATGAATTTATCTTTTATATATAGTTGGCCTATATATTTCTAGCCTTTCCCTATTTTGTTCTCACAGTGATACAAAAATGCAAAAGGTTCAAAATGCAAAGCTAGTTCCAACATTATAAATCTGCCTCTTCCACACCTCAAATAAAACTGTGTCATATGTGGGCATTTTAATCAGTCCACAGAGAAATTTCTCTGTTCCCCAGTGGCACTGGTTCTCACGTCAAGAAGGGCAAATATAAAGCTTCCCAGTCCTCTTTTCACACCACAATATTTATCTGCAAGGTAAAACCACATACAAATCTCTAGGTCCTGTTTTCTCCTGACACAGGCATGTTGATTTAGATAAAGCCATAGAGACAAAGTTTCCTTTGAAAAAAATGTTCCAAAAAGGCATTAAAAGGAGAGACTATCTTTCTGAAAGGTAGAGTTGCTTTCCCCAGGTCACCCATGTTTCAGATCTATTTTTCTGCTCATGTTGCAACTGATTTAAAGGTGTTTTTCAATACAAAGACAACTTCCAGAGGTAGATTGGGGTATTTTACTTGCAAACCTTACTGCATAGTTTTCAGTAATTAACTGCTGATACCTCCGAATGGAAAAAGAATGCAAGAGGACCATCACAGGTCTGACAACTCTGCCTCCAGCAGCCCAGACTAATGAACTGGCTAGCTCTTCAATAACAGCTGATTTATATAAACTACAATGGTTTCTACTGAGCTAAATGTATTTATAACACATTGCAACATATAAATATGCAGCAGGAGGGGACCCCATGCTTTGCATGTCTTTTGATCAGGCACTGTGTTTATTGTCACTCATTCTGAAATTAGATGCCAAAGTATTAAGGGACTTCAATCACAGTAACCCTATCTCATGGTGGTTTCAGAGAGCACCCTCCAGCAAAACTCCTAATTAGCATCATTTTCTGAAGATTTGGGGCACCTAACTTGAGACAATCTGTGTCTGATTTCCAGAAATGCTGAATATTCATAGCTCACATTGGATCAGCAACAGCACAAGGTAGCTCAGCCCGAAAAGCAGAGCTGCCTCAGGAGACTGGGCATTACAAGGCACCTAATGGGTGGTCACTTCAGTCTACATGCACACCCAGCAGCATCAGAAAATGTACATCACCCTATTCCACCAGCATAAAATTAAGCTTCTTGTTAACAGGCAAGCAAAATGAAAAGGCAACCCCTCTTTTTTTCCAATCTGAACTGCTGTTTTGAAGCTTGTGGCATCTGTTGCTGTGTATTTGTGGCAGAGTTAAGCATGAGCAGCATCCCTTGCACAGACTCATTTATCTTGGTATGTATTCTCTACACTTTAGGTTGTTCTTAATCTTTATTTTTCTCTATCATGCCTTATACAGAGAACTGCAATTTTACAATCATAAACTACATCCAGGCACTGCCTGAAAGTATTCCTTACAGCAAGAATGAAACTCAAGAATTTTAGGTAAATTTACAAAATCCTCAATAATGTTAAAATAAAAAGGATATGGGAAGAGAATCCCCCCATGCCTCCAGCACTTTCAAGTAAAAGAAACGGATATTGTTTCCTTTTCTTTTGCCAGGAAAAGGGCAAACAAGGTGTTAAAATGGCTGAAATGAATAATTTAAAAAAAAAAAAGTGACATTTTATTCATAGTGCCACAGGATAGATAGAATATTTGTATCACTACAATGTCTACATTTAGACAAGTCAGAGAATAAAATGCTTGGTCTAGAGAGGGTAGCAACTTTTTCCTGGCAAGGAGATAATACTTCTTTTTGCAAAATCTAGTGAATGGTATTTTTTCTTTATAACTTTTTATAGCTTCTAGCTATACAGCTGATGTGACTGTCATTCATATGAAGACATTGCATTGATTTTTATTAATAAGGGCAGCAAGCATCCCAAAGTTGACCCAAACAAAAACGATGTCATGGTTGCAAAGATTTGAATTCACATTTGAATGTAAATGCTTACAATTACTCAACCGCATTTTTACTTTTTGACTACGGGGCGATGTAAGCACAATGTTAAAATAAACCCACTCAGGGAGAAGCAGAAGCCAAACCCCCCTAATAGTAGCCTCCAACTGAGAACTATTTGAACTGTTCCAGACATGCTCATGGGAAAGTGAAACAAGCCTCTGAATTTAGACAGCTATTACTAAAGCTGTAGTTTATCTAGCAGTTACCACTTTAAAGACAAACATTTCCAATCCACGCAAGGAAAGGGACACCAAAGTACCAGAAGGGATAGTTCTCAATTCCCATGAGCATAAACTAGTCCAGCTGAAAATTCTGCACAGAAAAATGTTAGCTCACTGTGACTTAGGAGTTTCATTGCTCCACAAGCAGCCGGCAGCCGTTTATAGCCTCCAGAAAGAATCAGCAGCCCGTGTGCCTATTGCAACGGGAGCTACCAGCAAAACCCATTTACTTGCCATAAAATGGTCTTAGAATCACAGAATGTCAGGGGTTGGAAGGGACCTAGAAAGATCATCTAGTCCAACCCCCCTGCCAGAGCAGAATCACCTGGATTAGGTCACCCAGGAACACATCCAGGCAGGTCTTGAATATCTCCAGAGAAGGAGACTCCACAAGCTTGCTGGGCAGCCCTTTCCAGTGTCTGTCACCCTCACTGTGAAAAAGTGAAACCTCTTGTGCTCCAGCTGACTCCCACTGCTCTTGTCCTAACACTGGATGACATTGAGAAGAGTCTGGCCACAGAGCAATAAGCAGCACTGCACTCTGTAGTGATTAGAAGATGCTGCCAGCAACCCACTGTGTTCATCTCCTCCACTCCAGAATTATGAAGAAAAAGGTAATACAGACTCCAGGTTGTGCAGCCAGAGCAGGAAGCTCAGTTCAGTGGCACTTCAGGTCACGTATGTGGCCATGGAGTGATTTGTTACCAGTCTTCCTGGCATTCTTGGTTAGGAGGGTCAAGCAGTTCACAGCCCAGAGGCATCTGGATACATCTTAATTCCCCACATTACACAGATACCTTCCAAACACATTTGCCCCATCATAAGGGTTTTTTCTCACAGTTGCTAAGTGCTTGTTAAAGGTTGATAGTTGCCTGAAGAGCAAGAATATAGAAGGGCACCCATTCCATGGGGCTGCCACAGCACAGCCATAGATTCAGTCACATAGGTACTGAAGTAAAGCAATCAGGGTTGTGTACAGAAGGTCAGGATCTCTGACCAGGAATCTCCAACAGACAAAACCAGGTGATCTCTACAGAAATTTAAAGCAACCTGAGGGTAACCTGCAAGTGTCTCTCTCCTTGGTAGCAACAATATCTCCATACAGCTACATATTTCTCTGGATTAACTCACCAATTAGTTCAAATGGATTTCAACTTCACTTCTTCCTGCCTTGCAAACATTTTCCCAGCACTGTTACAGTGCTAAAACAAGAAGTATTGTGTTACTCCACGATTTCAGAGGAGCAGAGTCTGTCCTAGGGCAAGATCTTCAGGTTCAGAGTTGGCAAAAATGCAGACTGTCAAATTCTGCTATTTAGATGTATTTCCAGGTCTTGCCCTGAGAACTGATCCACAGCTGTACCTCAGCTCCACTACAGAGGAGGCTCAAACCCAGGATTGAACATGATACTTGCTGTTCAGTCTCCTAGAGATTAAAGCAGCAAGTCAAATCTGTTGTGGGGAGCAAAATAGTCTCTAATTTACTACTAAAATTAATAAAATGAGAGCTTGGATTTTATGTAAACAACTATGATCCACAACAAAAACAAAGGATGTACAGTATCCATTCTGCACAACCAGGAACTGTGAAGAAAAGGGAAAATCCAGCCTGCATTGCTGGGGAAAGTTATAAAAAATTCAGCAGTATTTAATAATTTATGCAGTCGGACCACTGACCTTAAAAGTTGTGTTAAAAAATTAAGAACCTCAAAGTAAAGTTATTCGAAAACACAGACTATACTTAATAGAGATTATTAATTCCCCAAAACTATTAAACATGACTGAATTTAATAACAAATTACATATGAACACAATTATGTGTCTAACTAAATGTGATCAGCACTGAAGTTCAGAGCAGAGCTATGCAGCACCAAGCTGAGGCAGGCAGTGAGGTGGCACCTACAGCAAAAGCCTGTGGGGCACCAACAGCTCTCCCCCCTGCCCAGCTGCTGTCTGGCAAACAGAGGGTGGCTGCAGCCTGGCAAAGCATTCATTGGGAAGCTCATCTGAATTTAGATTTCATTATCAAGGAGATACCAGCCCCTTTCTCCCATCATACGTCACATACAAAAAATTCTCTCTAAATGTTGGATTCTTCCTCTCCATTTTATTACTCATTATCTATTCACCACACAAGCCAAATTAAAACAGCAGTTGAACAGTGATTGAAGAAACATGGGTATGATCTGAAACCCGATATAAACAAGGATTTGTTAGCTGCACTAACATGGCTTTCAGTGGAATAACATGTTACCTGAACAAAATTCAAGAAAATTAAGAATATATTCTTCACACCTCATTAAAACTGTTATACAGCTTTGTGAGTACAGAACATTAGTATTTTGGTCAGTTGGCCAGTGAGTAATCCCCAGATATACACTGTAAACACTTCATGATTCCCTGCAAAGAAATAAGCTCTGCACCATTATGTTACAATGCAAAGATAACAAGCCCTTCACTTGAGAAGAATATGTTTTTGGGTTTCAGTAAAAAAAAAAAAAACCACTAAAGAAAAAGGAAAGTGGTGTTAACCTGCATGTATGAGAAGTGCATCTTTGATTGTCAAGTGCTGAAATACCTTGCTCAATTTGCCTTGACTCAGGAAGTGCTCTCTGATCTCAAAATTGTTGATGCTAAAAAAGAGCATTGTCTTAAAAGAGCAAAGCAGACAGTACTATAAAAATAATGAGCTGGGAAGGCTCTTAAGCCTTTTACATAATAGAACCTCTCATTACACTGAGGAAGATTCCCTCAAGGCCCAGTGTAGCTCTTTTATTTTGGCTTAAAAAGGCAAACACCATAGCATCAATTAAAGAGGCCACTTATTTACTAAGCATTCAAAGTCTACAGCAGTTAAGAGGATTAATTGTCTTCATGCATATAAAATTTAAACATAAGAGATTAAAGACAAACCAACCTGGTCATGCACAACTAACTTCAATTAACCTATCTGCACTCCCTAAGCATTTTTATTAATAAGCACAGACCACTGGTCCCAATTCAGGTCCTGATCCTGCCATGAGTTTTCTCCATGTGAACTGTGAGGGAGCACTGTCAGGGCAGAGCTTCATAAGGAAAGAAAAAAAGACAGCTCTTGGAATAAACTGTGAAGTAGCAGCTGCAACAGCATGCCAGCTGAACCACAGTGCAAAACATTGTGGGAACATCCATGGTCATCTTAAGAAACTACCAGCATTTGAGTTTCCAAACACTGGAAGCAACTTCACTGTAAAATTTGAAAATAAGTCTGGCTACTGATGACAGGATGGGAAAACATCCAATGTGACAAGCTCTGGCTGCTCCATTCCAATGGAGCCACTGTGCTTTCTGACCTTCACTGCGAGACCACCAGCCAAGAGCCACAGCAGTGGTTAGGCTTGAACACCACACACTTGTCAATATTTGGTTTCAGTATTTTCAGGCATTTTTCACAACAAAATACTATCTTGAAATCTTCCTGTGCTGTACTACTTGCAATCACTGCTGTGGATGAGTGCTGGGAGACTGGGGAAGGGAGGAAGGGTTCTCAAAGGCTGGCAGTGTGGCAACCATGGGGTTTGGGGGTTTTTACACAGAACATGGCAGATTTGGCCACAACAAATGCAAGATGTTTAATTTAAGCGTAAGAACAGCCTCATTTCTCTCCAAGGACAACTGAACACAGGAACACATTGCCCAGAAAGCCTGCAGGGTCTCCATCCTTGGAGATGTTCAAAACCCAGCTGGACACCTTAAGAGAACCTGCTCTGAGCAGAAGGGCTGCACCAGGTAATCTCCAGAGGTCTCTGCCCAGCTCAACTTCTCCATGATTCTGTGACAACAGTTAAAACAATGGCAGCTCTGTGAACACACACCAGTCACCAGGCAGAACAGTAACACAAAACCCTCTCTCCACAACGCCTGAAACCTCTTTAATTCCCATGCACAATGGAATTTTCCACACAATCCAGCTTCTGATACTTCTGATCCCTTCCAATCTCTACCTGCAACTCATCTTCAAACAGCACCCACACCCCCCCAAAGTGCAAGTCTCACAGTCACCACAAGATGTGATGGGGCTTTAAATTTATTTGTTTTTCAATAGAAGTAGATACTACTGACAGTTGTCACACTGTGCCTTCCCAGAGAACAGCAGGCTAATTACATGTTAATGAGATAACAAAGAAGAATCGTATAGCAAAACTGAATCTAGTATCTCTAGTTTTCCTGATTAATAGTCCACTAGATATGGGCTTGAGATAATACTAGATTTAACCAATAGCTTCATTAGCAGGTGTCTATTCAGACAGATATTTTCTTCTACTCCTGCTAGACTTGTGCAGTTAATCACCCCAGCCAACTGCATAGGACTGTGAATTTTACTCCTAAACTGCCAGCAGAATTATTGACTAATTTCACTAATTTCCAACCCATTACACCTGCACAAGCCCATGGGCTCTTCACAGATGCAAGCAATATCAGAATCTGGCGTGATGAATCCTTACTGATGGTGGTGGCACACAAAGGACTTCCCACAGAAGCTGCACAACTGCCAGTTCAGGAGGGTACCCCCACCTGTCCCACCTCCTCTCCCCTACAGCCACCCTTTCTACACAGGCCACCTAGCTCTAGGTACCAGGAGGAATCCACAGCTCTACATTAGGAGCACTATTTTAAAAATCAAGTTAGATTAATAAAGTTATTTAAAAGAGCTATTTTAGATTAGGCCCATATCTTTTGTAGACATCTGCTACAGTGTCTCAAGTGGCCCCTTTGGGCCATAGGAACAATTTATTCATTTGTAAAAAACCAGAAAGAGTTTCCATGTAAGAAATTGTATGTGTGCTCTCCCACACCATTGTATAGCCAGCCAGCCGACTGCATGATTTCCAGGCATCTACATTTTGGATGTAGCAAGATAACAGTGAATCTAATTGGGGACAGATGGGCCATGGCACATTTCAACAATTTCTTAGCAATTGTAACCTTTCTGCTAATAAATCAATGCAGTAAAGCTGGGGAGGTTCTTTAAAATAAAAGTGGTTACCTATCTGGTGGGTTAGAGACTTAAAGCAGAGGAGCAGCCTTTGTAACTCTTGCCTGTCATCTCCCTAAATGCTCGAGTAGGAGCTGTGCACTTCTTGCCCCAGTTTCAGGGGAAGGGGATGATAAGTTGTCTGAGGGCACTGCCTGCACACCCTCCTGTCCTTCAGCTTTTGGCTATTATGGAAATAGTTTGTTTCCTTTTTGAAGGCCCCTTCAGTATCCAAAGCAATGAAATACAAGGCTCAGCTTTGCATGTGGTAATGTCTGGAAGTGCCAGAAGAGGGTTCTGGAATAAAGGACCTGGCTCTATTGTTTGGGTTTGTTGGTTTGTTTTTGGTTTTTTTTTTCAAATGCAGAGCTTCAACAACAATCTGTCATTTTAGAAAGGCAGCAGCTGAGCAGACCCTCATCTGGGTAAGCACTGCAGGGCTGAAGACAACGGTGTCCCCTTAACTGGTAGTGTTCTCAGAAGGAGAAAAGTTTTAGGCTCAAGAGCACATCAACAGAATTAAACTGATGAAAACAGCTGCCAAAGTACACACAATGGAGGATTAGTAACAGTTCTCCATGGAGGCACTCTACTCCCAGAAACAGGTACTTGCTTTCAGGGGGAGTAGGACAGTATCAAAAGTACAGCCATACAGAATAAATCATAAATGCTGGAATGAAATGGTTCCACAAAAACCCTTGCCTCTGAAACCCTCATCATTCAACAGTAAATTAACATCAAAACAAGCAACAGAGGTTTCCCTTGCTTCAGCCAGACTGGAAGAAAACCACCTTTTTCTTCTTTTACATTATCTCTTCCTTTATAGCTCTTAACAGTCACATCAAGCAAGGTGCTGTCAGATTTGCCTGGACTGCAACATCTCCACCTTACAACTGATTTCCATTCCTAGAGTGCCTGTGAATGTTGGGAAGACAATCTGAAATCTCCTATCCAAATCTCATCAGCACAGGAGGAATACACACACTATGAGATACTGGAGTATCGAGCCTAAAGGTTAAAATACTATTTTGAGGCATGAAGCTGCCTTCAATATACAAAGTAATAATTTATATTTTAAAAAAGAAGAGAGATATGATAATTTGAAAATCATCAATTCTCCAGAAGAAAGCAGAGTTCAAAGTAGTGAGGAAGCCTGATCTCACAAGAAGGCATGTACAATGAATAGAGGCCAAACTTAGACAACACTGTGATCTACACAAAGGTCTTGTCCAAGATGCAACATGTGCCACTTAAGACTTTTTTTTAACCTTGCATTTCACATTTGTTAAACTGGCAGAACCACTTGAACCTAGAAGTCTTTGTGTATAATCTTCATTTCTTGTCTGTCCTCTTCCATGTTTATCTTACATTTTATGTGTATACAGCTGGTATATAAAGACATTTAGACTGAATAGAACTAAAAATCACTGAGAAATCTGCAAAAGAAATCACTGCCTTATAGGATTAGTCTGTTGAGAAATGTTGTCTTGGTTTGTTTTTTTATAGAGCTGAAAAAAAAAAAAACAAACCCAAAAAAAACCCCCAAAACAAACCACAACCACCTGTAGAAATTGACCATGTGTAAAGTCAAGGTTAGTGGCTGCATTCATGAAAAACAGACTGGCTCATCAAAGAAGAGATTATTATTTTCTCAGTCCTAGAGTGCCATTTAACAAATCTTTGATAAACTCATCAGGTGAGATATCCCAAGTCATTGCACATTTCAAAGAAAAAGCCCTAAATAATTGTAAGCTTAAAAGTAATAGGGATTATAAAAACTAGACAGTTATGATTTAGCAAACCAAACATTAAATGCTCAGAAGAATTTCTAGGTTTTCTTAGGAATTTTAATACTATTCATCCACACATTTAACACCACATTGCCCCTTTGGAAATGTCAATAATCCCAAACATTTTAGCTTTTCTTAAAGCTTTGCTTCCTCTTCTTCTGAATGCAAGTTCAGATCCAATTCCTATGTAAGAGTACAAGCTACTTTTAAATTATGTAGAGCACCAATTTATGGCAAACACCACAGTAGTTGCAGGTACTGCAATGTTGATTGCCTGAACCTCAGCCCTCCAAAGCTCCTGCTAGCTGCAGTAAGGCTGGATGCTGCTCTATTGAGCTATCAGGGGAGCTTATTTAATGTGATTAACTGAAACCCTGATCCTCTGAATTCCTGTTCCCTCTGACATTTGGGTTATTAAAGCTATAACTGCACTGAAACAGAAAAAGACTAAGGTAAGCTAAGAAGCAAAGACTATTCTAATGATTCTGGTATTGTTACAAGAAAGCCAGGTGAGTACAAGACAGACCCCCACGTGGAACAGCCTGAGGTGTACTCAGACACAATGCTCACAGGCACAGAAAGGCCTGAGTTTCAGTGACACGATTACATGGCTGCATAGTTAAGGGATGGGAAAATCTTGATGGTTCTGTTGCAAGTCTGCTGGTCATTTTGTGTGGATAATTATTATTGATTTGCTTCTTGATAGAAGCTCAGAGAAAGCACAGGGAAAATAAAGATGTGGATGAGAAGATCCGGATCTAAACACAGATTTTAAATGGTGTTTTCACACTATTTGTTATTATTTTTTATTATTAAAATAAGAAATGGGGCTTTTTTTTAACTCTGTTTTTCTTTTATTTTGTCTTGACTAAGTTATCACGTACTCACTTTAGGAAAATAAAGCAATCACGAGAGGAATGGGCACTGAAGGCAAAGACTCAATAAAAGAGCAGCATGCTTTTCAATCTGGCCTTTTAAAACATCCACTATCAGAGGGCTTTGGAGGTTTAAGGGATTAGATACCATGACACATCTGTCAGAGTATTATGTAAGAAAACTCTCCTGCTGTTTTCTATGGGTAGAATTGTCTGCTGTGGAATATTTAAAAATAGTTTTAAAAACAAAAACCACACAAAATAGGCAACATTTCATTTGCTTCAAAGTGTGTTTTCATGGGGAAAAAAAAAGATTACTTATTTTTCCTGGCCTAAAAACAAGTTATATTTAGCACTCTGACTGCAGGCTTGTATCTGAATATGGATTAGCAGAATACACATGCTTTTACTGATCACAACAGAGATTATGCAAAAATATCTGGATTTGTAGGTTGGCCTAACTTGGCTATAATTTACAGAGAGAGGAATCACTGACCACTAGCAAAGAATAGCATTGGAATACAAAAGATAATTCATGTTTCATTTCAGTTATACCCTTAAAAGCATTTTGAATTCCTGCTCATTGTAGGAAGCTCTTCTGTAGGAAACAGAAGCCAAAATAATTTCATGAGAAATGCCTAATCTCATCCTACAGCTCACATGTTTTGTCTCAGTAACACAGTGACATCTTGTCAGTGGTGTTATCCTGCTGCTGAGGGCACTGCAGAGCAACAACCAACCTCCAGATTCACATCACACATGGCTGGAAAGCTGCAGCTTCATTGAAATTATTATGAGAAGCAGAAGTCCGAAGCCATCATCCACCACCAGTTGGATACTACAGATTTAAACAATTACTGTAAGTTCTGTATTGGTCAATTCTGATCTCCAGGTTCTGCAATTCTCTCACCCCTGCTGTGCTCTTTTAGACGTCTCACCCTTACAGCAGGGGACCAGATGATGCAGGGCTGTTTAGGTGGTAAAAGCTACAGAACTGCGTTACACAAACAAATCACAGAACCAAACACAGCAAGAGTCGAGCTGGAAGTTTCTCCCATTCCAGTAATTTCTCTCTCAGCAGCTGAAATTTACCTTTGCCAGAAATTCCATTACCAACTGCACAAAGCATTTTAGGCTCTGATTTGCATAGACAGATGAGCAGAAAATAGTTATCAATAGGTGGAAAATAGAAGGAAGCAGACTAAAAATCATCAAAATCTGGAAAGCCACTACAGATTTACATTACTAATAAACATGGCCAAAATATGGGGGAACAGATGGCCGTTGTTGTTTAACTAAGGATTTGTGTGTACATATAAATACATCAAGTTTCTCTCAGACCTGACCTTCCCAGGAGCACGGTTTGACCATGACAAGTATTCCCTACTCAAGGATCAAGCCTGGCTTTTCATGCTGACACAACCCCAGTTTGGAGCAAGAGGGCTCCAGTCTCAATGAGCTCTCTAGCTCAGTACTCTCAGCGGGTGCAGGCTAAAGCAAGACACGTGTGCTGCTGCACTGGACATGAAAGCACTTTCTCAGCACACAATGATTTCAGCATAGACACACTCATTTGCTCACCACTTCAGAAATATCCCAACTACTCAGTGGCCCTCATTTTTTTTAAAGTTTTCCCTGCTTTCAAAGGGTGGGAACCTAAAGGCATCATGTTCTCAGCCATAACCACATTTCACCAGAAGTTCTGGGAAGTTCTGGCTAGGACTGGCAGTTTCACTCTGCGTGCTGCAAACCAGAGCATCACAAGTAGAAGGTTACCACTGATAAGAGAGAGCAACAGTAATGTAAATTACACACCTTGCTCTAAGAAAGGGTGGTTCCATAACAACACTGCAGATTATACTGACCAATATATAACGTTAGTAAAGCATAAGAACCTTCTGACAACAGGAATTGTACAAACTTCCACTGGAAACATTGAGCCATATTTTGTCTCTATATTTACCACTGGCATTCACACTGAAGCCAGTTTAATTCACATTGAGAAGTTTACACAATTTAAAGGTTAAAACACCATTCCTGACTGATAGTATAGTAGTTGTCTCTGAGTACAAAGTCCAAAGAACAGTCAGTTCAACAATTCAACATCTCTCAGAAAAAAATAATTTCTATAAATTATTCTTTTTGTCTAGAACCAGGTACAAAAATGTAGATTCTGAAATCCAAGAGGGCCTCTTGTTCAGATGCTTCTTGTGTGATAGCTGGGCTTCCTAGCCTGGCTGGATAGCCCAGAGCGAATCTTATTAATTCAGAAAGAGGGAATACTCTTGTCATCATTAGTAAAGACATTTCAGTCTATAAAACAAAGTCATCCATAAGGTCCTAGAGCAGCCTTTTTGAATTCAGCTTTTTAAACTATGCCAAACACCTCTCATTTGGATAGAGCCAGACAGACCTTACTGCTCATCTCCCCCTTTCTGCCTGGTGCAGTAAGAGCTGCTCCTGTTTCAGCCCTCCACAGGTCCTGGGATCTGGAGCTGCTCAGAATGAGGTGACAAGACCCTGCCCCAACCCACGAGGTATAGTAATAGACAACATCAACAACCAACTTGCTAATTACCAATCCCAAATACAAGTTAGAAGCAATGACAGGGATAGGTTTTGGACACTGCAGATGAGCTGTCTGAACACAGACTTATGCATTACACCCCCTGTTCTTTGGAGGATTGCTTATTTCAAGTTTTGCTTTAAAAAAATTCACAGTTCCTAACTTAAGATGGACATAATACTTTAGGAAAGACACTTCAAGGAACTTCTACATGCTTAAGTATCTTGCATATCTGAGTGCATTTATTACCTTTGGGGCTAAACAAGTTATTCAGCAGAATGAAAGTGAATGTAAACTAAACAGTCTCTGCACACTCAGGATGGTGACAACTACTAAAGAAAATGCACCTTTCCAGGCCTGCAAGATTATTTTTTTTCAAATAAATCAAAAATATAGCTGATAGCATGCTAAAGCATTTAAGAACCCTGAAAACGTTAAGTACATCTTAATGGCTTTAGCTAAAGAAAATTCAGTAATGCAAAGTCTGCTGTTGAAAAAAGTTTCTAACAGGAAAAAAAGCAGCAATGTTTCAGCAAATGTATAAGCTTGTATCCTAAATGCAATCATAATGAATGAGGAAACATATTGTACATAAACATCTGAAAGACAAAAATATGATCCATAAAACATACATCATCAACAGCCATAAACCTAACTAATAATTGCACCACATCCATCACATTCAGAGGCAGGTAAAACACAGACTCCAGAAACAGAGGACAATATGTTCCTGCTTAGAGAGGAAAATGGCTACTTGACTTCAGCACGTACTGTGTGCCTATGTTGCTCTCTTTTGGTGAACATGCAGTACTGACACTTCTCTGAGCAACAATTCCAGCCCTTAAAAATATTTATTCAACTAAGATCATTTTTTTAATTACATAAACCTTCACATATGATTTTAAATACTTTACTTTTACTTTTTCATTATTTAGTTCAGAAATGCCTAATAATGCAAAAAGTTATATGATGAAGAAACTAGGATGAAAGCAGCTATTACTTAAGCCATGTATGTTAAGTCAATATGCCACAAGCTGCTTTGTTAAAGCAATTGGTACAATATCTCCATGCACAAAATCATTAATCCAAAATATGCATGTTGAAAAGGAAGTTTAATATTGGAAAAACCATGCTGATGAGTTATTTGGTTCCTTCATATGGCCAATGACAGTGGTACTTTACTACTCTATTGCAACCAAAAACATTCATTGAAAATTTCAGTGTAAACACAGTTAACTGCATCATGACAGAATAAACAGTGTACACTAAAATGAAATTAAACTGATCCATTCACTTCATGCTCTAGTTCATTGACAGAATCCCATCATTGTTCTACAGAAGAGACCTAGAGAAGCATCCTAACATGGCCCTTCCCACGTTGTACACTCTCCCACACCTCGCCCTCAGGGGGCCCTCACAAACCAGGCAGCTTAAATCCTTCCTTAGCTTCAGCCCTCTCACCAATGCCATCTCTATATCCTTGTTTCCCTCAGCTGTTGTCCCGTTTCCTCTCTCTCCCCTGCATTAGGCTGCCTGTGTGTGCATCTGTTGTGCTATAAAAATGTTTAATAATAATCCCTGTCCTTTCCACCTGGGCTGCACAGAAATGCAGTAATAACCTTTATAACCAATTCCATGTGGTAGTTATACAGGGCCAAGTAACCTTCAGGCTATTTCTCATTCAGGGCAAATAATCTAAATTAAAGAGATTAATCCTTAGGGTACACATGGTCTTACAGGTACTAAGGGAGGGCAAATACTTTTCTCCATTTATTTTTGGAAGTAAGTCTAATCAACCAAAGGACAATCTTCTTAAAATAAGTACCTAAAATAAAGCATTCAAACCTACTTGCATAAAAATAAATTAGTATTATTCCTCATTAACCTAAGAAAACAATGGGGTTTTTGGATTTCAGTGCCATAAAAATAAATGCTCAGCACCTTTAAATCCTTTCTTTTACCATGATGTATTAATGTTTTTGGCATATAGTCTTAGCCACCACGGTTTAAAAGCTTTGTCCTCCTTTTCTGTGAGCAACAAACACACACATAGATTTTGCATAAGCATGAAAAAACAAAACAAAACAAAAAAACCAGCTAATGAAGAATCACAGAATGTCTTTGGTTGGAAGAGACCTTCAAGATCATCCAGTCCAGCCTTTGACCCAGAACTGCCACCTCACCACTAACCTGAGCACCAGGTCCAAACACCATTTAAATGCCTGCAGGGACCGTGACTCCACTGCTGCCCTGGGCAGCCCATTCCAATGTTCATAACCCTTTCAGTGAAGAAAGGCTTCATAATATCCAGCCCAAACCTCCCTGGCACAGCTTGCAGCCATTCTCTCCAGTCTGTCACACATCACCAGGGAGAAGCTGTCCTAGGAACAACTTACAGATATTCAGAAATACCTTTTAATATCTTTCCAAAAAGCTGTTTATCCTGCATGATCCAGATGTACCCACCTAACCTGTAAATGACAGGAAATCAATCCCCAGAGCAGAGGAACAGTAGAACTGTTGTGACTGTGCCCATTTCATCAGTATTTCCACTTACAGATGCTGCCCTAGGAGTACCTGGAAGTTACAGTTAATGCAGCTATCCTGACGAGTGACATTTTAGACTAATTATTATGTATAAATAGTGAAGAGAGAGTAAATAGAGCCAAAATTCAAACAACCCTGAAGTCATGAATGGTAAGAACATAAACTGAGGAATTAATGATCAGCACCACACCACTGGAACAGGAATTTGGCTGCTTTACAGAATCATTCTGGTTGGAAAGGACCTCCAGGGTCATCAAGTCCAGCCTTTGTCCTAGCATTTCTCTAACCACCACCACACCATATCCTCAAGTGCAGCATCTATTTGTTCTTTAAACACCCCCAGGGGTGGTGGCTCCACCACCTCCCCGGGCAGCCTGTTCCTGCACCTAACTACCCTCCCAGTGAAGAGTTTCTTCCTAATAGCCACTCTAAACCTCCCCTGATGCAACTTGAGGCCATTACTTGGTTTACTTAACCACCCAAATGTGTGTAATTGTAACATACCCTAGAGCTTGGATTTTTGTGCATTTCAGGTGAAAGAATGTCAGATAAACTGTAATAATGGAAATTTATATCAAGAGCACCAGAATGAAATCCAGTAATACTAAAAAATGAGGTTATAACATGATAGAAGACAAAAGATGATCATTAGTAATGCAGAGAAGTTATCACAGAGAAAAACCAATTTTAAAATAAGACCTAATAATCACTTAAAAGTATCATCTCTGTTAAATAAAAGTAACAAAAATCAATCACTGATAATCCAAGTTTGAATCAAATATCAAACAAGCACATCTAACATGAAACTTAAAATTAGCCCCAAACCAAAAGATGTGAAGAGACTACACCCTAGGGAAACGATTTCAGTGACACTTGAGCCCACAGAGGAGGAGCAGCAGAAATTCACTGGTTGCAGCCTCCTGCCACAGCTCTCTGCCAGCAACCTGCCACCACTGAGGTTTATGAACGGTCACACAGATTATTCAGCCTTTTCACTCACAGCTTAAAGAATAAATGCAAGGTTAAACACCAAATCCCAATAAGCCACAGCAAGTGGGGGGAAAATATCCTGAAATACCAAGCTTTAAAAATTCAATTAAAAATATAAATAAATAAATAGCCAATCACTGGTTTAGCAATTATTTTAACTTTGATCTTTAAAATCTGCAAGTTGACTTATATCCTACCACTACAGAAATCAAATATTTTTTACAGTTGATAAACACTCAAGTTTACTAGTTAATTAAATCATTTTTGGATTAATTTTAAGAAAAAAAAAAAAAAAGAGCTTTTATTAGAAAAAAGGAACAGCATTATGTAATTCTCTTACTTGATGTCTTAATTGCAGTCACTGGTTTGAACTAGAGAACTCCTTTGGGGGGGGTTTGAGAAGAGTTTGGGTTTTTCTTCCTAAAGGAGCAAGTACAAAATGCTTGGCTTTCCTATACCTCTGACAAGCCCCATTTTTCTCTTTGAAACAACTGCAAGACTCCCATATTGCTAAAATTACATGAATTACGTTTGCAAGTTAATCCCCAAATTATCTGCGACATATATAGTTTATAAAAGTTACCCCCCAGTGACATTTTGGACTCCCGAGTAACATGAATATTTTATGTTGCATTATAAAAAGATAATAAAAATGTAATTTTCATGTGATGCCACACAACTCAAAAACATGTAGAAAATGCAAATTGCTTTTAAAAATTAGTAAACTTAAGGATGCCAACTTTGATTAGGTATTTTTATGTGTGGTAACTATAGGCTTGATCCTGAAAGAACTTTTTGCTAAGTGCTGTTCACCATGCTTCAAAAAGAAGCCCTCATATTAGCAGCTACTCAAGCCTGAGAAATACTGCAATCCAGTGGAGCCTGACTGAACTCAATTCAAAGCATATGACTCTCCAGAAACCATCACAACAGCCTTCCCTGCAAGCTGCCACACTAATGCTGACAGCTTCAGCTCATTCCCTCCTGCTGCCCAAGCTCTCCTCCTCCTCAGCTGGACTGCCCACAGCTCCCAGAGCTCCCTCCAAGGGACAGTGGGGCAGCTGCAGAGGGCTGGGTTTGTCTCTGGCTACCTGTGAGGGCAGAGGCAACAAACCCTGAAGGGCCTGGTGCACCCCTAGTTGTCCCACAGCTCCTGTAGATGAATGCTTCACAAGCTCCTGTCTGACAATACCTGGCTCCACACTGGCTGCTGACCTTTATATTTCACCTGATAACGTAAGATTTAAAAAATAAATAAAATACAAGACAAACTAAATTTGTAGCACACTACTGCTATATTAAGAATTGTCCCTCTTTTAAGTGAGAGTAGCACCATTTGATTAAGAAGAGTGTCCACGGGAATTAAGGCTTTCAGAATACTTTTTTTCCTAGTACCAAGAGCTACCAGTAGAAAAATGGTCAGGTAATTATTGCCAGACTGTTCTCTCACTTGATCTTGGCAACAAGGAAAAGTTAATTTGGGAAAATTCTGCCTCTGATATTTTTCAGAAAACAGTAATAATAATAAAGAAAAAATCATCAGTAGTGCCAAGTAATTCCTTTATTGCCATGGCACCACAAAACCTTAGTTCTTTTTGCCGAAGGGCTGGAGTTTGGAGGTAGGTTGTTTTGCTGGTGTTTTGAACGAGCAAATCCCACAGCCTGGCACAACCCTCCCTTCTCAGAAAGGAGGATTCTTTTTATGAGCCGGGCCATGCAGCACCAAAGCAGCAAGGAAGGCCAGCGTTAGGAGACGAGAGGAAGGGGAGCAGGCCGACGGCAAACTGCCCGAGGCAGGCGCAGCGATCGCCGCCGCTGCCACCCGCTGAGCCCACAGGCGGCCAGGGCGCGGACCAGCCCTGCTCGGCCACACGGCTCCGCGGCTGGCACACTCACTCACTCACTCACTCACACACACACACACACACACTTTCCACACCTAGATACAATCTCGACGCTCAGAAGTCCAACATCAACACAGGCAATTTGTGAAACTGCTTCTCCCCACAGAACAACAAACCTTGGAATTTTATAGCAGTACGAACAGGAGAAAGGAACATTGCTAGGCTCCAATTACCTACTTAAGAGCAACAGTTCACCAGCAGATGTGCAGTGAAAGCCAAGGTGCTTGTGAAAGAGGTGATGTTTTATTTCAAAAGAACAAAACACAACAGCACAACACAGGAAAGTACAATTTATTGTTGATTAATTAATTACAGTACAGTGTTACACCTCCTCCTGAGGCTCTGCAAGCCAAACTGCAACCCAGGGGAGGTACAAATTCCCAAACAACGAAAGTGCTGATATGACAATATGTACACTGCTGTTATCATTGTGGAGACAAAAAAAAAAAATAGTAGTATTTCCCTCCTAGAATTGTAGAGCAGGTTATACAGCAGCTAACTATAACAAAGCATATACTGATTGCATTTAGTTGGCTTGACTGCAATAGCCAGTAAAATTATTCTCATTCTGTTGGTGCAGCTTGTACAGAAGGGGGAAAAAAATGCTGTGAAATAGATCCCAGCATTTCAAAAGCTCAGCTAAGAACTAAGCTTCTTCCCAACATGGGTTTTTCTCAAGGAAGAGTAGCCATCCAATTACTACAGCTTTCTCACCCTAAGTGTACTTGAAAAAAGACATCTAACAGGCAGAGAAGTTCTAAAGTATGTTAACGGGATGGAGTATGAGCAATTCAAACATGTTTCCTAATAAAACAGTTGTATTTAGATACAGCTAAGAACATGCACTGGGTTAGTTGGAACACTTGATTCACATTAGATGGCAATTCATATTGCTCTTAAAGCTTTTTCCTCAAACCCAGATTTGTATTCACTTGGAAGTTATAGGATGTACAAAACTTTGTTTGCTCAACCTGAGAAGGCTTGGCTGGGGGGAAGGAAGAAAAACTGCAAATGTCCATAGTTCAGAAATAAGTCTGTGGTAGCAGCACCTTTCTCTGACACAGTGAAGAGCCACACTACTCTGACAGAAAACAAGATACCAACATCCTTAAAACCTTTCAAAGCAAAACCAGGGTGTGGTTGTGTGGGGACAGGAGGGGAACACACGCTCTGAAAGCACTGCAGACCAAAATAAAGGTACAAACAAATTCTATGCTTGGCATATGACATAGTGGAATTTACTGCACCCTGAGTATTAGCCAACCATGCAGCTGCAGGCAACCACACTGGTTAATCTGGCAAATCATCCCACAGACTACAATCAAAGATTGGAAAGATGCTGGCCATTTTACCAATGCTGGTAGAAAATACCTTAAGGGCCAGAATATCTTATTTTTTTACAATGCCTGTAAGCTCTCTCAGTTGTTTCTGGTTGCATAAGGTATTAAACAGCAACAATGTGATTAAACACAAAGCACCCTATAGCGTGTTTGTCCAGTACTATGTCATTTTGCTGCAGCTACTTTGTTCATCGTCTGAATCAAAGAAATCAGACAGCTTGACGCCTACCTAATTGTTGGGGAAATAACTCACTCCCATGGACAGCACAAGCCCTGCACAGGGAGAAGAGAGGCTGTGTACCCAACCACCTTACTCAGCAGGACACCTGTGGTCACCTAATAGGGCTGAACAGGAAAGGGCAGCTGGGCTGGAAAGAAAGTCCCCAGTTTCCAAGCCTGACATAACTCTAAGATGGTTGAGTATTCAAAACCAGTACGGTCAGTTACTAAAAATATGTCTGTACTGCACAATACCCCCAGATTCATGAAGTACCAGATGAAGTACAGATCTCCACACAAGGTCAATGCACCCTTAGTTCTCATTAGCACTGAGTAACTTACAGATTCTGGAAGGGATACTGTGCACCTGTTTTTTTTCACCAAATATTTGTACAAATGAAAGGTACAGCTGTATGTGTCCCAGAGGTCTCTAAGGGTTCTGTTTTGTAACTCCTATAGCTCAGCTAAGAAACAATTCAGGTGTAATTTTTTAAAGCCGATACTTTTTTTTACCTTCCTGTGCAAACAAACAACAATTAGAGACTAATTTTCCCATAGCAAAGACAAGACATTCCTTTCCAGGTCGGACATTAATGCCCTCTCCTTCCAAGACTGAGTTCTTACCAAACAGGTATCTTTATGAGGTGTTCTAAGTAACATTTCTTTTCACATTATTTCAGCAAAGCAACGCTTTCCAAAACTTACTTTCCTTGCTCTTTGGACTGCAAATAAAGCATGAAATCCTTGTAAGGCTTCATAACTAATTTCTGAGCCCCATCCTACAGCTGCTCCTCCTGCCCTCACACTGGCACAGTCAGAGAACCAGAGCATGGAGCTGTGAACTGGTGGCCCCAATAAGTCACCCCAGAGCGGGCTCCTTCCCAGCACCTCAACACACGGCCATAGCTGCTCCTATCGGAGCCATCAGCAGCACGAGGTTGTTTCAAAGCAGCAGACACGAGGGACCGGTACATTTTCTGGAGATTACTGTTACCCACACCCTGCATTTTGCAGCTTCTTTGCCACCCGAGGAGCCGCGGTAAAAAGTTATGAGGACGCGAGCGAAGGGGCCGCAACCGAACCACCCGAGAGGCCTCCCCGCCCCACGCAGCCGTCCCTTACCTGCTGCCGCCTCTCCGCGGCCACGCCGGGGCCGGCCCCAGGGCACGAAGCGCAGCTCCGACTGCGGTACCGGGCTCCAGGCCCTTAGGAACGGGCAGCGATGTCGGCCACGGGTCAGGGGCTTGGCGGAGTTGTAGTTCTTCATCAAACCGAGCGAGAGGCGCCGAGTCGCCGCCCGTCGCGCCCTCACACTTGGCGAGGCAGCTCGAACGCAGGGGCGGCCGGGCCCTGCAGGGTCCCTCCCCGGCGGCTGCCCCGGGCTCTCAGCAGCACACAGTGCTCGCCTTAACGCGACTCAGTCCTGCGGCCCTAGAGGGGCACGAAGTGGCCGAGCACTGTGCACCTTTACAAACAGGCCGTAAGGGGGTAAAGACCAACCTCTGTAAAACGTTTATGTTCTTTTCCTTCTAATGCACAGCTCGGAATAAGCGTGAGGCCGCGCTGGGCCATAGGAGGCCTCCGGGAGGTCAGTTTCACCTCCCTGTGGTTGGTTTCACCTCCCTGTTTACTTTAGAGGTTGGTGGGTTGCTAAGCGGGCTGAAGGTGCCCCAGCGGTGCTTGCAGGAGCCCACAGCCAGACCCAATTACTAATTAAAGTGGTCCCGGTAAACGAGGCTCAGCTGCTCAGAGGGAAAGGCGGGAGCGCTTCCAACGCTTCCACCTGCGGCTCCAGCTAGAAGGGGAGTGGAGGTGCAGCCCACATTCACCCGTAGACCATAAGCAGGGGTTGGGTAGAGCTGGCAGGAAAGCATAACCTTTATTGAAAATATTGATTCGTACATTATTAGGAACACAGTATCACTATAGGAAATATCAGAAATAATAATATAATTAATATTAGATGTAAACCAATGATCTGGTCCACTTTTGTACATGCTAAATAGTTGGGTATGTTTTTTTCTCTCTTCTGTCCATACTGCATATGTATGGTAAGTAGCCCTCTTTCTTCTGGCAGAGTGCCCTGTCCTAGCACTGGCTTCTGAGAATAGAGTTTGTAATGGAAATCCAAAGAAGAAAGAGGGGAAAGAAAAAAAAAAAAACACAAAAGCATGAGAACCTACTAGCCTGAGGCTCTGTGTAAGTCTAGAAAGCTAAGCTGAAAGCTGGTTTTATCCTTATAGCCAAAAGTAGAATACAATGGAAGCCTCCCCGTAGAAGAGAGAACTTACAGCTTTTATTAGATTTTACAGATAGTCATAGTATGCTTTAGCAGTAGTCACTGTATGGATCAAAAGAATTGTGCAATTAATGTGAAAATTCTGTATTTCTAAACTAGCATTACCACAAAAAAAAAAAAAAAAAAAAAAAAAAAAAAAAAAAAAAAAAAAAAAAAAAAAAAAAAAGGAAAAATACTTCACCAGACCAGAGGACTGCTTGTATCTGGCTTATCTCAAGAAATGATTTTTTAACTGTTTACAAGTAGTCCCCATTATCATATATCCTTAAATTCTAGAGCTGAGGCACTACAGCACAGGCATCAAAAACCTCACCCAAATTCCCAGTTTATATATGCTATGACTAAAATTACCAAAAAAAAAAAAAAAAATTTCCAGATAACTTCAAAACTCTTACATTTGTCTTAAATCTCTGGATATCAAAAACCTCCAACATACTTGCTCCTGAGGATAATTAGCTCCCAAATTATTTCAGTATACCTGAAAGATACTGATAATTTACAGACATGTTTCAGGGTTACATGGTTGGTAAGTAAACGAGTCTTTGGCAAATAATAACTACTCTGTTCTTTACTCAGTTAAAAAGCTTCATTTGTTTTTAAATCTTGATTAACTGATTCTTTTAATAATTATTTCTATACTGAATAAGGCTCATATGGCACAATGCTGAGTAGGACTAATGGCTGTATGTAGAAAAACCTGAATGACATCTTCAGGTTACAGATCCTTTTAACACTATTCCTACTCTGGCTCATTTTCTTTGTGCCCTTCAGCCAGGCTCAGGAAGTTGAACCTGAATGAGAACTTTTTCATTAGTTTTATTTCCAATATTTAAAGGCGCCAGCAATCTAGAAAATACTGTCTATTGCAAGGATACATTCTACAGTAGGAACTGGGTTGTATAGTAAAAATTACAACAAACCAATTAGTTTAAAGTTGACATAATACATTATAGCTGCAGCATGTCCTAAAAATGTCTATTTTACCATTTGTGCAGTAAAACAGGATAACTATGTGCTCTGCATGCTTGTGCGAGTTGGAGATGACTGCTTGCTCCCAAAGGAAACCTAAAGGCACAGGACACAGGTAATGTGAATGAAAATCCAGTAACAAACATCAGCTTGCAATTTATTACAAGAATCCAATTATAAACTGAATGCCTAAACTGATACTTTTACCGTTTGTGTACTAGATGATTTCACTTTGGCTAAAAGATACTATACCATGTCCTTTAAGAAAAATAGCAGCATTAAATAGATCTTGTCATTTCAGAGGAGAAATAAAAAGATGTTTGCTTTAGGTTTGGTTTACAGAATTTGGAGGATTATTATAAACATGTCCAAGAAATGGTCAGATTCTTTTCAGTGACTGTCACAGTTTTACTGCTCTACTACAGTTTTTTAATCATCTTCCTTCTTAAAGAATCAATTATATATGAGACAATAAATAATATACTTTACAATAAATAATATTCAAGTAAAAGTATTATACTTACAAAATAATGTAACACTGTAATAGGATCTTCAAGATAATTTCTATTTTATATATTCTGCAGCAAAAATAACATTTCTAATAGGAAGGATTTACTTATAAACCTAGCAAGATCTACACATTCACATGTGTGTAAACAACAAGGTTTCTTATGTTTCTAGAAAAGCTATGCTTTTACAGTCGTTCAGCTAAATGGTATCATAATATGGTAGTAAATATATAACAGTGCTTATGTTTGTTTAGCTCCATCACAAACTTTAATTTAAAAAAAAAAAAAGTGAGTGCCATTATTTACAAAGAACAGAGACTTTCCTTTTGCTTCACAAGTGACTGTATCTGTGTGTGAACAAAATGTTAGGGCGAGGCATTCCAGATGAACTGCAGCTAAGGCTGGACGAGGGTGACTTCATGGTGAACAATGAAGGTCCTGGCAATAAATACCTAGAAGGGATATGAAAAAATATAGCAGAGTTTACAGGCAATGTGACATTCAAGATCTAAAGCATTAGTTGATCATGTGCCATATAATAATTATGTGTATAATAATTATAATAATTGTGTGTAAGAAATTCTGTACAATAAATACTATTTATAAAACATACATGGCATTAGGTAGTAGCTAAATCCAGTGAAATATCTAAACTCTGAGAAACTCTTAGCAAAGTTTCAAGATGTTGTTTCGGGATCAAATATCCTTCCAGTCTTTTATCCTTCAAGCAAGTGGAGAAATAAAAGAATGGCAACCTGTGTAACACCATTCCTAAAAATTAACACTTCAACTATTGCTCTGTTATTATAGTACTGTTTATTTACAAGGGGTAAAAACTGCAGATGATGTTAACCAGCTTATAAAAAATGAAGCTGTAAAAAAAAAAAAAAAAAAAAAAGCTGAATGGGGGGAAAAAAAAAATCAATTTTCAGCTCTCATTCTCAAAACAGACCTGCTATCATCACTACTCTAGTAAAGCAAGAAACAATGCTGCAACCTAGTAAATGACATGAATGACTACCTTTTAAATTCAGGAAACTATATAGCCCATAAATAAAATTTTAAAATAATAATAATAAACCACATTCAAAAAAAAGCAAAATAGTTCATCAGATGGCTAATATTTCTTCTTAAACCTTTGTGTGTTCTCATTTCCTAATAGCGAGTTGTAGAACTCATTAGATAAGCACAGTAAGTGTATTATGTCAATGTTGGGGGTGGATTAATACATGTTGTGTACATTATTCCTTAAAAATTGTTGCATAATTTGAGTAAATCAAGTTGATAAATGATGAATAAGTTAAAAGATTCATGCTAATAATCATAAGGCTAGATTATTTTTTTGTAACTCAATTGAATTTATAAAAACATGAGAAGTCTGACTTTTTACACAGTTTGATTTTAACTATTATTTTAAAGACATTTTGGTATAGTTTTAGAACTCCACTATTTTTTTTACACTTTTAACTTTGTGAGGGTAAAAAAAAATACATTAATACTCTTATTCATTCTCTACATGACATTTAGTGGATTTACCATTAAGAGATGGGATTGAGAACAGACACGAAAGTGAAAAAAAAGAACTCTGTGGCAGCTTTCATTATCTTTTTCTCTCTCCCTATAAAAATAAATTCTCCCAGCTAAAGAGGTAACTATTTGTAATCTTTGAAAGCTTTAGTTTCACATACATTTGTTTCAGAAACACAAACAAAACAAAAAATCAAGTCTGTGCTCAGGGAAAAAAAAAAAGTTCTTCAAATTAGATTTTATAGAGCCTCAAAAAATTGACTTCTTGTACATGTATTAAATTACACTCTGATCTCTTCTTGCCCTTCAGAATTTTACAGTGACAAGAAAACTATTATTAGTACTGCAGATTCTTATATCTTATATCAAATCTGTACCTTTAATAAGTCTGAGTTTTCATGACACTCCACTGCTGAAGACATACTGATATTTAGGATATAGAGGGCTTAGATTCCTCTAGCCTGTGAAATTTATGAATAAACTTGTATTCAAGGTCCAAGGAAAAACACAAACTGGAGATGAGACAGTTCTGTTGGACCATCCCTTTCAATGCTTTCAAATAGAAGCCTGTTAGCTGCAGTACGTTAGTCTAATCTGAGCAGTCTGAGTAGCTTGTGGTTGATGGAACTATTTTCTGCAGTATCAACAGTAAAAGCAGTAAAAACTTCAAGGCTCAAGATTTTCTAGTCTTAGCTAACCCAAATTACCATACTCCTGCTATAGCTCAAGACATTTTAATATTGAATAGGATTTGTTTTGTGGCTAACATACTTTTACTGTAACCAAGCAAATTCAGTTTCTGGTTGTTTTTAAATTATGTTAGAGTGCCTTAAAATCAGTATGACAATATCAAAAGGGTTCAGTGTAGGCTGAGATATAACAAGTAAGCAATTAAGTCATAAAACAAGTTTAATAGATAATGTATCAAAGGTTTGCTTTACATATTATTTAACTCATAAAGCCCTTCTATGAAATAAAGTCTGTATGATCTTTTATAGAAGCAAAGCATTTGTAAGTTTATATACATAATAATTCAAATTGCCATTATGGATGGAATTGGGAACCTAACTAATTTGAAGCTTACATTTCATTCTCCACCTATGACTGTTAAATTATAGGTTGTTGACTCCCACAGTTGGAGCATTTTCAATAAACCCTATACTGACAATATTATAAGCCCTATTGTATCTGGTTGCAGAAACAAACCAGCCAATGGATAATCAGGTAAGTGCCAAGTAATTTTTTTACTATATGATGCTGTTTTGCAAGGTTTGAAAATATATTTATGCTCTGTAAGGTGAAATAATAAAACTTTGACTTTGTAGGTTTTGGAAATCAACTTTGCAAAACTGTGCAATACAGTAAAAGAGGTGGCACTTACCTGACCCTTGGCTGGAGTTGTGCCCCTATAGCATCCCACTGTCAATGAAGCCAGAAGTATCATATATGTTAGGATAGCTCTAGGAATGCAAATCTGGAAACAGTGACTTTGAGGGATCTGAGGAGGGGAAGAAATAAAATTTTCAGTTCACCATGGAAAGCCTTTGCTGCAAGTACTTGGGCCACTGGCAATCAAGACTTTATTAAGTGTAATTTCACACAAAATGAGTTATCAAGTCTTCTTTTAGCACTTCATGAGTGGGCTAGAGAGATCAGAATCATGGAAACTCAGGATCAAAGGAAATAAATGTTTGGGAGTTTGTCAGTTTGTTTGGGTTTTTTTTTTACATCTGTAGTGAACTAGGATTAAAGAGCAGTGTAGTGGTAGCAACACAGCCTGAAATCTGTCCCAGTATTATTGTTTATAGTTATAATGTAGGAAGACAATATTGAAATGTATACCTTGTATCATCCCAGTGGGGGCTAATCCCAGCTGGGGATCCTCTTGAATCTGATGAGTATTTGTAAACCAGCAGCAGGCAGTGCTTACAAAGCTGAACTATCCGTTTGCAGCACTGGAGTTGCTCAGGAGTCACCACCTCTGTGCTTTTACTGAATATGGTTTCCCAGGAGCTCCTGTCATGGAAAAAGACACACGACTTCATGTTTTCTGTCACAAATTGCAGTCTGAGAGCTTTACTGCTCTCTCTCACATTTAACAACAGAGGAACAAGAGCAAAAGCATGACCTTGTCTGTTTACAGGAAAGGTCTATAGTACTTAACACAAATGTTGGCAGATGCTGAATCCAAAACAAGAAGTTAATCTTCATATGTAAAATGTCCACAGCTATTTTTCACTTGGTTTATCCCTTGAAGTGTTTGTAGGGACATTACTTAGGTGTAGCACATAAAGATTTACTGTCACATAATTGTATATGTATCTTACAACAGGAATAACAAAAAACACTGTTTTTAACAGGTTGCCACCTGAATGTGAATGTGATATGATATTAAAGGAATTAATAGGAGTCATAAATTATGTCTAAATGTCTACACAGCATAATAACGCTCTTCTAATTTAAGTTCATGATACTAAAAAACAGATATGAAATTAATTTGTAGATTAGGATGTGTCTTGCTTCCTTATTCAAATAATCAAATGAGGAGAGTTTGATTCTGCAATATTGTCAGTTGTGTGTTATTCTTTTTATAGCCATATGAATATAGTCAACTGGTTCTACCAGTTTTCTCTTACTCATTTTAACAGTTTATTACACAGTGGAACAAATGTAGCTTTTTTAAACCACCTACATCACAGTTATTTCACTAATGTTTTCTTTGGATTTTTCATGCTTTTTGCTAAAGTAGCATGAAAAAGACAGAAATCTTTTATCATCCTACTTCAACTTTTGGAGTGTGCTGCATTCCAAAGACAATAATGGTAGCCTCTAGAAAATTTTAAGGCTGATACTATCTGCATGTTACCATGGCTGATCTCAGTGAAAAAAATGTGATGACTTCTAATGGCTTGAACAAGAAGAAGCAGCCTTCAGCAATGAGAAGGTAATGGTAAAACAGAGCGGTCTGGTCTCAAAACTGCACACCATCAACTCAAAGAGTTGACCTAAAGCTCATATATTTTGATATTTTCTTTTTCCTAGATTATTATATTTGTAAATACATCTCTAAATGTCTGATGCCATTGCTGAATGATTGGCCTAGAATATTAGATTTCTAATTACACCATAACTTCAGATGGTTTTAAAACAAGTTCACTGCATTACAGCATTCTCTTGAAGAAAATGAGCAACTAAGTATGCCAGCAATGACAGTAATTATGAGGTTATGATGACTATGATTAAAAAAATAGGCTTACCCTGAATTACAGAAGCAATTCCAGAGGCCTTGACCGTGGCTCCAAAGCAAGCGGTTAAACACGCGGTTAAAGAGCCGGGCCAGATGCAAGCTGTCGATGTCTGGAGCCTTCCAGACCCGCTGGAGAACTGCACGGACACTTGTCTTCACTATATCCAAAACCTAGCAAACAGGATTCCAAGCAAATCAAAGCCAAGGCATATTGCAAAGCCTAAACCCAACTGCTCACCCGTTCACTGCACACACGCTCGCTCGCACACACAGATGACTGCAAGGCTATAAATTCCCACAGATGTCTGTTTCATTTCTGTGCATTCATCAGCAAATGTTTATGATAGGCATTTTCTGTCAATAACACATTCTGCAAAGCCAAATAATATTTTTATTATAGAAAAGCTTATTTCTATTTTTTTCATCCTGTTCAATACTAGCTCGTTTAAATAACAAAAACTTTAAAAAGAAACAAAATGGACACAATTACAGACTACAAGCAAAATAATTAACAACCCAAATATTATGTATTTGAAGATTATCTCCTCCTCTTTCCCCACTCCCTTTTAAAACTCCATCTATCTTTTAAAGAACTAAAATGTCCTGAAAATCTATGAGATGCTTTTGGTTTAATGTCTGTTTGAATACAGTGTTATCCTAGCTCAAATCATTTTAGTCTACTTTTCATTCAGGAAACAGTGTAGTGAAATTACTAAGTAAGAAAATTAGCAAGATAGTTTAAATAGCAATACTTATAGAAATGCATTGGATTTATTATATACAGAGTACATTTAAATGCAAGCAGGTAAAGATGCAGGTGAGGAAAATGCTGAGCTGCATTTTCTAGCACTGTGAGTTTTACCCAGTATAGCCTTAGCAAAAGCAGGATTTAGGCACCACTCTGGCACTCTGAGAAGTTTAATTTTTCTAGATTATGTTTAATAATTGTTAAGCAAATATATCTGCCAGAGATTAATACCGTGAAATCTAGTACATTGCCCAGGTATTTTGTTCTAGTGAAGAGGGCTGAAGAATTTCTGTATTGTATTTTTCAAAGTTGCAGAAGTTACCTTTGAGACAGATTCCTTACTTGCATAAATATTCTCCACCTTGAGCTCACCTCTCTGTACTCACCTCATTGGAATATTTGGAATATAAAACATACATCTTGCAAATCAACAAAAGCTTACACATTTGGCAGTCCTCAGCTGCAATGTCACTGTCAAAGTTAATCCATTTTTATAAACTACCCTTCTAAGAATAACTATCTGATTGCTTGAAGGGATTGAGGTTAAAAGCAGTTAAAAAAAAAGCCATATCGTTTCCAGTGCAAGCAAAGATGGAGGCCTCCCTAGTGCTTCAGGAATCATAAGTCTCCCTCCCAAGTTGTAAAAGACATCCTCACTAGAAGAGCAAAGAGCTCCACATTTCTTTTGGTGCTGTTTTGCTAATAATGCCCTGGTACATCAACCTGTACCACCCTGACTTTGTCCATGTGCCCTTGGTTTTACGTGACCTGTCAGTCAAATAAAGGAGAGAACCACCCTTTATTATAGGCTTGATGAAATAATTCTTAAAGGAGAAAATAGTCGCTAAATTGAAATGAAAGTAAAAAAAAAAACACAAAACAAACAGGAAAATCAAGACAGACATAAGTAAATTAAGCTAGATGGCCAAAAGAAGCTTAGGTTAGGAGGGACAATTCAAGAATGTATAGTAAACAGCCTCAGTCCCTCAAAGAGCAGGTTTATCACTCTCCACATGTCAATTCCTTCCCATATTTCTGGGGATTGATCTATGGGAAAGGGTTGAAAGAGACCTTAACAAGTCTTGTGTGAAAGCCCTGTATCTCTGTTGTAACAATGGGCCCAATCTGCTGACTTGCTCCACTCTTGGGACATCACAGATCAAAGAAAGCAGCTGCAGCAATACATCCCCCAACAGTTCCAACTTGCCCAAAGATTCCTGCTGAGAAAATGACATCTCTGTTGCAGCAGCAGTGTGAATGTTCGGCCCTGTTACCTGCAAGTATCTAGCACCTCCTCCCTCCCCCTCCCTCCCTTCTGCCAGCTCTTCCTCCATAATGACCTTTTTTCTACAAGCCCCCTCTAAAACTCTCTGCTTTGGGGCAAAAAGCTATGAGTGCCATATGCACACAACAGAAAAAAACCTCTGTGTGTGTGTGTGTGTGTGTGTGTGTGTGTGTGTGTGTGTGTGTGTACTGGGATTACAGTAGAAGAAATGAGCAAAGGGCTACTCAGCAGAAGAGCTGTAGATACTAAGCAGAAAAGACACAATTCCAGCCAATGAAGCTGGTTGCTCTACTGATTCCTGTCAATGGCACAAGAAACAACTCTGCTAAATATAGATCTGTGCTGCCATTTGACATGGTCTGAGAAGAACTTTGATTAAATTATAGCCTCCTACATTTCCAAGTTCTTCTTCCATTTGTCATGACTAATTTAGTTTTAGAAAGCTGTGCAGACATATATTCCATTTAATCTCTGAATTTAATTTGAATAACCAAATCTATTTCTGCCATATTAAATGGACATGTTTTCTCTGTCTGGTATGAAAATACGATAATTTAATGCACCAGTCAATAAAATACAACTTGAAAGACTCGGGATCATACTGCTGATTTATAGAAAGTAATTTCAGATGAGGATCTGAAATTGTTCTTCCATTCTTCTGTGACAATCTACCAACCTTTTCCAATTATAATGTTTATCATGTATGCAGCATTTGGATTAAATTAATTTATTTTATGGTCTATAAAAATAAGACTATGAACCTGAGATACACAGAGATGAAATTCCTAGACCTGATATGTTAATCCACATATGTGTCAGCAACTGAGAAAAAGACCCAAACTACTGCTTTAGGGGTACCAAAGTATTAATAATAGATATCATTTCTGCTACATTAAGGAAAAGAAATACTACATTGGGAAGACAGTTTTAACTGACATATGACATACAGATATGACTGATATGTCAGGTTTTATACAGATTAAAAACTCTTCAGGTGCTATACACAACAGTAGCTCCTAGACAGCAGATGAGCAAAGACAGAATGATAAACAAATATAATTCGTCCTTTGCAAGACTAAACCAGTTAGGTGAACATTACAATAATGTCAATATTCTCTACTTGGTAGGTCTATTTTTTTTTCCAGCATGATCTGTTCTAATACAGTGAGTCAAAGACTCAAATAACCAAGTGTAATATCACTCACTCTAATGTAGAGTTTTAATATGCTTAGTCCCAAACTGCTGTGGGTTTATCCCTTATCAATCAAATCTGCTGAATTCACTTCTGAGAATGATTGCTAATGATTAGGTATGGAAATACTAATCATTTATTGGCTTGCTTTAATTTCAGCAAAGTAACTTTTTAAGATAAGAAACTTATTTTGAAATTATATTCCATAATAATTATGTTTGCCTAAATATGGAGCAACATAATTTCCTTCAATGGAACTAAATCATATATGTGTTAGCATTAATAGCCAGTATTTTAGCATCTTGAGTCAACACCAGCTACTGCTAAACACCAGTAGCCACACTGCTATGTGCCTGCTTCAGACAATCTTCAGGAAATTAAATATATGTCACTTACTTTTCGTTGTTTTACAGAATCCAGTTTAACCAGCCAATAGGATGCCACTTTTGTTTTATGATACTTCCAGTTATCCATAATCTGCAGTCATTGCAAAACACAAGGTAAAAGAAATACACGTAAGAACGACTGAAATCTGGCATTTCATTCATGAGCATTCCTAATGCTAAAAAAAGTGTAAGTATTTCAAAGACCTCTGTGAAAATAATTTTTCTCCAAAATAAATTGAAAAATATTTGCAAATTTATGTGGAGGAACATTTGCAATGATGTGCACAATCTTTCTGTTTAATCCTTTCCTCTTTGCCACCTGATTCTGACAGACATACTCTGCAAGGCAGGTAGAAACTTATCTTGACTGACTAAGCTCAGATTCCTTGAGCACAGCAGTAAGTTCAGGAATGCATAACTGTTAATCTATTTAAACAGGGAGGTTTTCTGCTGCCTGAAGCACATTAGACATATCTTTTACAACAGCCTTTCTATAAATGATCATATATGAACTGCAATACTCTCCTTTATGATGTCTAAGTGCTACCAGAATAGCTCAAGCTGTGAACATACATTTTTATTCCAATTTTGTTATTTTATCTTTCTATTCTATTCCAGACCTAGGACAAGTTCTGCCTCAGTGACCACCAATACACCATTACTTGTTTCCTGCCATGGTGAAATATTATTTTCCATCAGAAATTGAATATTCCTTGGTTAAGGCCAAGCAAATTTCTGAAAGAACCCTTCAGTAATAAAGTGCATTTATAACCACAGCTAACGTTGTACGAGAAAGCACCACTAGATGGAGTACAGACACACACACACACACACACACACACACACACACACACACACACACACACACACACACACACGCAGAGAAACACACAAAAACACAGGTCTGAAAGATAGAATCTGATTACACACTTCTAAAATGAGAAAATCAACATGCTAGGTATGAATATTAGCTTCCAGAATCACCCAAATCAGACATCATTCCAGAAAAATTCCTTTCCACTGGGATGTGTTGTGCAGATTACCAGAGACATAGTCAACATTTTGAAAGTTCACAGAGCAAAGAACATTTTCAGATGGATAATGAATTAGATGAATTTTAACTGTGGTTACTACATCAGAATAGAAGTGTTCATTTAAATTACTAGATTCCCTCCATGTTTCTACAGGACTGAGAAAATTTCTATCTTCATTTTCTCTCAGCTGATGTTAGTTTCTTTGCAATATATATTTAAAAGGGATTCAGATACCATGTGTTTTCTGCTTAGATATCTTAATGTTGGGTGTTGCTTTTTAATTGCCCTTCACCTTGGGCATTCCTTCACATCTTCAATAGTTAATGATGAGGCTCAGGGTAAATTGGCAGACTAGGAGAGCCAAGAAGAGTGTGACTGGTGTTCTTTGTGACTAGCAATCTTCCAGTTTGCCTTGCAACATACCATTCTGAGTCCTCTATTATGACTATTTGAAAGCAAATTCAACATGTCAGGGTCTGTACTAACAACTGCAAATGAAATAAAATTGTAAGATTCTTCTCAGCCTCCTTAAAGGCTTGAACTTTCTCCATGATGAAAAACTGAATCTTCCTAACCCTTCTGACTGTTTCTCATATATTTTGCAAAGACAAGGGAATGTTTTTGGTGCTGCTCTTTTAAGGTCAGAAAGTATGCAAAGCTCCAAGCTTTTGAAATCTTTTGAATTACTCTGAGTTTTGTACATTTTATGGCCACAGGAGCTCATGAATCATAAATTGAGCTTTCTACTTTCCTTCATTTTAGTGGCCTAAACAGTGTCTAGCCTGCTATTCTTCTTTCATATTTATACTTACATCTTCTATAATTAATTCTGTTTCTTCATCTGTTTTTCCTGGGAACTTCATTCTCATGTCATTGATAATGAGAAGAGTCTCTCTTGTCAAAGCAACTTCTTGCTCTTTTGTTTTCTGTTGCAGCAAAGACTCACTCTAAAAATCAATAGGAGGCAGAGGAAAAAATTCAAGTGTGTCATTAGATCACATATCTTTGTCAAGGAAATGTCATTGTTAAGTTGTAAATAGGGTGACAAAGTATATTATTAACTCATATAGACATATTATCTAATATATAACTAATATACACACAATTCATGTACACTAATACATCACCATTACTTATAGTTTTCAAGAAATCCAAGAAAACCAGTTCAAATATAAGTATGTTTGAAACAGAATAAACAAATATATATCCAATATTTATGATGGCCACCATTTGAAATATGTTTGTAATTTAGATAACAGACTTTGTGTTTAAATTCAACATGATTCACAGCAGGGTTTGGGCTTTTTCTTTCAATTTAGAAGTTTAAACTATTTAGAAGTTTTTCTGATATTCTTTCTTTACTTTTGCATACTTTTGCATTTGCAAGATTAAGTGAACTTCATGTGATGGGTTTTTTTTAATGAGTTTTTGCTTAATTGATTAACATTTTCAAGCATAACAAAATATTTTGCAGAAATACACAGCTGAAATAATAAGAGAGCAAATTGTTCCAAAGCCACTTTTGTTTATAACTGCCATGATAATGTGTCTGTAATTCCCAACTGTAAATGGCTTGCTCTAACATTAATTTCCATACCTTTAGAACATTTGGAGCTCCAAAAATGCTCTTTTCTTGTCCAAAGGAAAGATAAACTAATACTTTATTGCACACAAATTATTTCTTCTTAGTAAGTTACAGTTTATCAATTTTAATTTGATTCTAGCAGTAATATATAGTATGTTAGTCTTAGTTGCAAAAATAATTATGATCAGAGCTCCATTCACAATACAGTGCTAAATTATGAGTAGTTCTTATCCACTCTCTAAGTAATTTTATTCACATTATTTTAAGAAGCATGACCTAAACTCTATCACCCAACATAATTGTTCTGCATATCAAGATCATTTCTGTGGTGGAGCTTTCTCAATGAAAAAGGGAGTATGGTTTCTTACTAATGTTAATTTAAGTGAGTAGCCCATTTTTAATGTCAGACATTAAGAAACTGCTTTTAATCTTTCAGTAATTTGTATCTGATATAAAGTTAATGTGAATAGAAAAATCTATATCAGCCCTGTCTCATTAAACTCTCTGGGTACATCTTGATGATAAAAGGGTACTTTTAAAACTTGAGATAGCTAGTGTGATAAAAAATACCTTTAACGCATCGCAGCAAAGACACAATCTTAATGTCTTTCCAATTCTATTAGCTGACTTTAAAGATGGAAAACCATGTTAAGGAGTATTTCACAAGATGTCAGCACACAGTTTTAAAAGGATCCTTTTTCATCTTTTAAACAAAGCCTCACAGGCAAAACAGACAATGAGCGTTCTACCGAATAAAAATGATGATTAGAAATAGTAAATACTATGAAGCAAGTTAATTAGCATTACAAAAGGATTTCACACAATCAAAGCTCACCACAATAGAGAAACACTGCAAATATGGGTTAAAAGTGACAATTATTTTGCCCCATCTCCTGATGAATTATTGGGGATATGAAATATATAGGTCAGGCACCAAAGCATGAATGAAATCCACTGGCACCAGCATCCAATACAATAATGAATGAGGCTGATCCCAGAAAACACTGCTAGGGTTAAGTGGACATGTGGTCCATCATGCAAACACAAAAGAAGAAATGCCTGGACTATGAAGGAGATGCCAAAGAGGAGGACAGTCTGGTCATAAAAAGAACAAAAAAAAATGCATGGTTCAAAAGTACACTGTGAAATTGCAACTAACCACACAAATTCTAAACATCTAAAAGTGCTTGTTTATTCTATTAATTAGTTATATTATCTGAGTCTAAATGCTTGTCTGTCTCAGGGACAGACTTCAAAATGAAAGATTTACCTTCACTTTAAATAAAAATTTAACATCTGAGACAGTTATTGCAGTGGCAAATCCTAAAGATGACAAGAACTACATACATTAATTTGTACACTTTAGAAGTAAAGCTCTACTGCAGTTATATAATGTATGCAACCATATACAGTAGGTTCAAAATTAATTACAATTTCTTCTACAATGGACAGCCATATCAAGTAATGTTTTATGCTGGTACAATGTATTGACCTGTGGAGTATACACTGGTTCTGAAATATTGATGTATTTTTGTTACTGTAAAGGTTTTGAACTTAAGTACATCCTTACTGCAGAGCAAGCAGTCTCCAAACAAATTACATAAACTTTTTAAGAGAGGTAAAAACTCTCTATCTTCAAAAAATTATTCAGGAGAAAAGTTTTCCAAGTCACAAAAACTCAAAGATTTCAATTCTCACACAACGTACTATCTGTGTTGCTGCACAAAGCAAACTCCCTGTCAAAAAAGCCTAGACTGCAGTACCTCAGGATTTTTGACACTGTAAAAATTAGTCATGTATTTATCGAGTATTAAAGAAATGTTAAACATTCTGATGCAACTGCTGTGTTAACTCACCCCTGAAGAGTTCACAGCTCCCAAGCTGGGTGTCTGGGAGACTCTGGCTGAAGATGGGCTACGATTCAGAGAATGAGACCTGCTGCCTGAGGACACACGCTGGGTTTGCAGAGGTGCTTTGGCTGAGAAGGGACGTTGCTCGGCTGCCTGGGACTGCATAGTCAGTACTGATATTGAGCGGGGGCAGCTTACAGAGCGCCTTATGGGACCTGTGGATGATGTGGGGGATGAATATGATGGAGATTTTATGGTTTTAATTGAAGGTTTCCAGTTCATTCTACCTGTAGAGAAATTAAACAAATGATGTAATTACTTATTATTCTCTTAACACCTATTTTTCAGTCTTCGTGGCTGAACAACATATATGACCAACATGTGGGTTCATGTGTACTGTAATGGATGTTGACTAACACCTATATACATGTAGCAGTCAATTATGTGAGATCCCCTAATAATATATACTTTACATACTCTAGAAGAACATTTATTTCTTCATCACAGTCATTTTTAATAAGGCAGGCTCCAGTTGCCCTGGAACATTAATCAGATTTATGGCAGAGGGTGTATGCCATGCAGGTCAAAACGTTTGGGACTTCCTGACTGTTAAGAATATAGAAGCAGAAAAGAAAATTTGGTTGATGGGTCCTACATTTGCAGATCTGGTCACCCTCATCTGCTCCTGAATGGCTTTGCAGTTTTTAATTCAGTCTTCTGATAAATAAAGGATGCTGCTATGAAAACTAACATTTTAGAAGCAGTGTTATCAGAGTGCAATTCCATAATGAAATTATTAGACTCAATAGACTGCTAATCTAAAAAGGAACATGCTGTATCTACCACGTCCAACAGAATGTGCTCATGCTAAAGCTCTGCAGCAGCCAGGAGAACAATCACACACACAGAAATCTGAGCAGGGGTATCATCTGGAACATATTTCCTTCTATATGTCTCCAGATACATTTCTTTGTCCTTTCTATATTCCTTCAGATTCAAGCTTAATAAGACTACCTTTTACAGGGACAGAAAAAGCTCAAGAAAAAATATCTAAAGCGAAGAGGAACATTCACACCATTTCCCAGTGTAGCCCAGGTATATTTTTCACTTTAGAAGTCTTGGCAAAATAATATTCATTTTTCCCTTTTTTATAATTTAATTTTCATTCATGTAGAAAAGATGTTAAAGGAGACAAAAGAAGCAAACCAACATTTAACTCTGAATTACAAACATTGATATATCCTAAAATAATGAAGCATTTTACGTAATTCATCATGAATTCCAGACTTAGAAAAGTGATCACTTCATCTACCTGATCGTTCCAAGGACTTGTATTTATTTTCTTCAAGATCATAGGAAACTTTTTTCTCTTTTTTTTCGTTGTGATCTTCCTTTTCAGTTTCTTCTCCCGATTCTGACACACTGCTGCCACTCTCACAGCTACTGTCGCTGCTGTAGTTCTTCAATTTTCTTAAGGGCTGTGCACTTTCTGGCATTGAACACAAGGGCTAAGGCACACAAAGGGAAAAATAAATTAAAAAGATGGAAAAAACAAACAAACAACCAAAAAAAAACCCCAAGAAACTGAAATCCTTCATAATCCCAAAAGAACTTTACCCTCACACTAGGTCCCTGATTCAGGCAGATTCATTGGTACATATTTAAACCCTCACAAATTAGATCAGAAGTTTGTCCCTAATTTTAGAATAAGTGCTTAATTTTTTCATTAAATTCACTACACAGTACTCCTAATCTTTCTCACAGGAAGAGTAGCATAATATAGCAAAGGGAAAAAAATATTTTATTTCAAGCATGACTTACACTACCAGACATGCTGAAATCATAAATCAAGTGATACAGGATACCATTTACAATCACTTTAAATCCCTCACTGATATTTGCAATAACTGAAGCTTTAGTTTAACAATGATCAATGTGATGTAAAGAAATACATCATGGAACTTTGGCTGGTATACTTCTGAAAAAGAAAGTGATTAATCCACATCCTGTACAAAGCAGAAACTGGAAGAATTATAGCAAGCTGTGATAGGTGTCCCCCATGCACATGGGATTTTGTGTCATTAGGTAATTAATCTTATCATATTTCCAAGGACACTGCAAGACAAAAATCAAAAAGTAGGAGACAGAGAACGTGATGCAAGAACAGACACTACAAATGAAGATTTTTCTTCTTCCATCTGCCATAAGGCAGACAAGAAAAATCCAACATCCTCCATTATATCTATTATAGAATCATAGAATCCTTCTGATTGGAATAGACCTTCAAGACACAAACTCCAATTGTTAATCCAGCATTGCCAGGTCACCACTAAACCATGTCCCTAAGTGTGTCAAGGAGCAATGGGTGCAAGCTGGAAGAGAAGAGGGTCCATGTAAATGTAAGGAGAAAATTTTTCATGGTGAGAGTGATGGAACACTGGAACAGGCTGCTCAGGGAGGTCGTGGTGTCTCCTTCTCTGGCAAAGCCACCTGGACGAGTTCCTGTGTGACCTGATCAAGGTGATCCTGCTCTGGCAGGGGGGTTGGACTTGATGATATTCCAAGGTCTCAACCCCAGACATTCCAGGATTTATTGTGAAAGGCAACAGAAAAAAGCCCCAAAGTACCTGTTCCTGCAAAGTACATTTCATGCAAACTAACTAATACGCTACCTACACTTCTAGCCAAGAAAGCAAAGAGATTTCTGCCACTAACTTAAAAGTGAGAGTGTGTTTATGCAAGCCCAAGCTGTTAGACCAGATGAGGAAGAGGTGAAGAATATTCCATTGAGGAGAGCCCTGGCAATTGCTCAATTACACAAAGAATATATTGATATCTATCTACCTGCCAAAAGGACAAATTAAGGTGACTCAAAATACTTAGTGCTTTCTCAAAAAATGGCTGTTCTAATAATGAAATGCTGTGAATTGTGGAGATACACTGATCAGACATTCCTGAGAAGTTACACAAGATGCAAGAAATACTTTCAATCAAAACTCGCAGTGGCTTTCAGGTAAATCACATTCCCACTTATGTGTTCCTCATACATTCTACACTAAACAGTAAGAACATCTTAACCAGAACTCTGCATCAATTAACAAAAAAGAATAAAAAGAAAGGTCAAAGAAATTATAAAAAGCAATAATGACAAATAATAGCTAGATCAGGGTTTAAATTGACCTCCTAAAATAAGATACTTGATTGCTTAGCAATTCTAATCACCTTGATTTTCCTCTTATGCTAGCCTGATTTTTCTTTGATTAAGCTCATATGATTTTAAATCAGAAGAATAAAAATAAAAATAATTGCTCATGTCCTCTAAAATACCTGTTCTTTTATTGCCTTAGGTTTTTTCCCTGTACAAACAGGTGCAATGTAATAAACACAAGTAAACCTTACAGTGTGTAGGTATAAGGCGCCCTCTAGAGGCTACAAACACACCAGACATCTTCGGAATGTATCTCAGTCTAAAGAGAATGCAGTAATATTTTAATTGCAGGCAAAAATGCCTTCATTCTGGGAAATTCTTGACTTGTTTTCTACTCTGAGCTCCTCATCACGCTCAAAGAAAAATAAGGCTGAATAGCTGTGACATGTAAAGCTTATTTATACACACACACAACCCCTCTAACACCTCATAGATCTATATATCTAGGTATCAATGTGTACGTATGTTGCTATATATGGAGGAGACTAAGAAGGAAAACCTCTCTCTCTCTCCTAACTATTCCATCTGCTCTGTACAGTTTCCTGAGTTCTGACTGTTCCTTTTTCTGCATACTGGAATACTCCCAAGGCTGGGAATCTGACCTCCTAACAGCAGCCACAGACTTTTAATGGAGGACAGAACTTTATGACCATCTGAAAGAAACAGTCATGTTGGGTAACATGATATGAAAAGTACTGTTTCCTCAGGTTTCTTTCTCTATTAGATCTTGCATATGTTACTTTTTTTATATGTTAATGGATATTTGTAGTATTTTATGATTACAAGAAGATTAATTTTACAGCTGGATTATTCTCTTACCTGATAGATTGATAGCAGGAATTTTTACTACCTACCCCACTCACCAGATTTCTATAAAGGTACCTGCTTAGATGCTACACATGTCATAGCAGACCCCTTACAAAGAGGTGACCAATCAAATGCATATTATTAGCCATATGCCCCTTGCAGGAAAGTGATGCTCTTTTGGTACAAGATACAAGGACAATCTACACAGGACATCTGAATTTTAAAAGGAGTACATAAGATATGATGCAACCAGGGAAGTCTCCAGTCACTTGGCTTCACTGTAGACATGGTTTAAATGATTTAGAAGTTTATCAGGACCCTAAAAAAACCACAGGAACAGAGATCACATACAGCATGAAGTGTCCACGCCACAAGGGAAAGAGACAGGCTTTTTGGATAAGCTAGTTTCATTTATTTCATCAATTTTACAGCATTAAAAAAAAGGGAAAGTAGAGCACCTTGTAAGCTATGGAATCCATTTGCCTGCTATCAAAGGAGGACATGTCACAGTCTCATAAATTGATCAAACTTAATCTTAAAAGCAATCAAGAGCTGTTTCTCAGCTTGGGCTCGGTACCCTAGTACATGTTTAGGGCCTCCAGCTTGGGAACTGCTTGTATACAACCAGTGTAAAGATAATATAGATCAAGACTATGTGCACACAGTCAACCAGAGAGATGCTCTCTGAGGGATGCTGGGAAAAGATAGGCTTCTGGAAAAGATGTCCAACTTGAAATAAGTGACCCTATGTGAAAAAAAAAAAAAAAGAAAAAGAAAAAAGAAAATCTCAGGGAAAAGAATCCCTGAAGAATGTGGATTGTGTTGCTAAGGTGGCCTTGTTTTTTTTTTTGGTTTTTTTTTTTTTTTTTTTTTACACACATTCCCCCCCCCTTCTTTAAATGAATCCGCTGCTGTTAAAGCACTAGCTCACAAAATCCCCATATTTGTAATGAGGTTTCTGCAAATCTATCTTAATACCAGATTGGGCATGCAGATCCTCTTTCCAGTATGCATGCCTGGAATAAGATGTAGCTGCTTGCATTGTTGCACATGTCTAAAGTACCCCTGCAAGTTCACAACAATTGTCAGCATTCATTTTGTACAGAAATACCCGGATTTGGACAACATAGCAGCAGAAACATAAAATGCTGTAAAAACAAAACAAAAAACCAAACAACAAATGTATATGCATCCATAAACCAATCCATCAGAGCTCAGGAACATAAATGTAGGCTCTTCTAAGCAGACTTGATCTAAAATATTTGCAGAATATAAGAAACATATTTATTTAGCCTAGCCTAAACTGTTTATCTTCACTGGCTTACAGAGATATGGAATCTATTTAAGGCAAAGACTTGCATGAACTGTGCAAACAACCAGACAGTATTAAGCCAAAAAAACCATACATTCACTTTAAAAGCGCATTTTAGATATGAAACAGGCTCCAAGATACACTGTACAACCCTTTTAGCAAATAAGCAAGCTACAGATACATCATAATCATAATTAATCCTTTGAGCTTCCATAGTGCCTTTTATCCCATGATCTCAAAATTCCTCAGTGGCACCAATCGATTAAAGATGAAAGCATTCTTTTGAGATAGGCTATGGATATAAAAATCATTTCACACACTGAAATCAAGCAAGCTCTTGTACAGCAGTTGTTGCCATACACAACAATTCCTCAAAATAGCTTAGAGAGAAAAAGAAGGATCCCATATCCAGTTAAAATGTTAATGGGATTTAGTTGGACAAATGGCAGTTATGCTTCTCTTCATATTAAAAAAAAAACAACAAACAAACAAAGCAGCTAATGGCAGTTTGAGGAATAAAAGTTCCACCAGGATCTGCTAACTACATTCCTGACTTAAATTTTGTATAGACTAACTATATACAGAGTGAAATAAAAAATTGGTAGCAAAAAGTCAAATACCTTAGGTCCTCGCTGCCTGGTGCATTTTCCCATTAGTTTTTCATCATCTATTTCACATTGCTCCAGAAGATCCAAAATGTCCTCCTCCTAGAAATGGGAATTTCACTACAATTAATTCAAAGCAGGACATAACCTATCCTTCCAAAATTCAAGCAACAAGTAGAAGGAATTTTTTTTTACTTTGATTCCTGAAGTAAGAGTATGAATCACTCCACAGGAGGATAGGCAAGTATTTCTTCTGATGCATGCATGCTGCTTGCAATTAACATGAAACTGAAAGTTAAAATCACGTCTTACTATCTCTTAAAGGTAAAAGTCTAAAGAAAGGGTTGAATAAGGATTCCTATAAAACTGCTGGATGCTGCCAACTGCAAAGCAGGGAAATTACTTCTCAGATTTCAAATTAAATCATGTTATTTGGTTATTTCAAATATAGCCATTTTCCAAATGTCTCTGACTACATAAGTAGGCAATCAGGGAGAGTTTTTGGAAGCCTTAAAGTATTGGAGTTTCTTTATTGACATCTCTCATCCCAGTCCATACAAGTGGATGAATAGGCTGGGGACATTACTGTAAGAAGGAGGCAATTACAAGCTCAAAAGCAGTTTTTGCCACCCTCTGCTTTGGCCAGGGATAAGGCTGGGATTAAGAGAAATGTTAAAGTAACTTAAAGCCATCTAGCCTGTCTCCACCTTGGGTCCACTACAATTCACAAGCTGCCCCAGAAGCTGCACAATGAATAATAATAGAATGGTGGAAACGTTATAAAACGTTATTAGCCATCACACATGATAATGAAACAAATCCACAAGTTCATGAACTTCAAGATAAACAGCCCTAAATACAATACTTGTTGTGCTTCAGTACCTTCATTCCTTTTAAAGGGTTATTCATTTCCCGCTGAAGTGAAGCTGCTCTCCCAGCAAGAAACGTCTGGAATGCAGTAGCTAACAAACTCTCATACTTCTCAAGTAATGTCTTGTCATCAGGAGGGTAAATTCGCCTAAAATAGGGGGGGGAAATGAGTTTAAGCTAGAAGTGAGCTACTTATCACAATAGGAACAGAAGTAATGCAGCTAATCCACATTCTCTCCTACAATGCGTATGCATCCCATCTGTAATAATTATATCATATCACAAAACATATCATTTGAACATTAGTATCTGAATCTATTTTTAACTCAGTGAACACATCCACGTTTAAACCAGCAATTAACCAGTCAGAAGAAATACCGTGCAGGTCATTCCAGAGACACACCACAACTCAGTTTTGCAGTGCTCTGCAATTTCAGTAGTTGAGAGTGATGCATACAGGAGGTGTGAATGATTCATAAAATATTAACAAAATATTTCATGTAAAATTCAGAGCCACAAAATCATTTGCTTTAGCAATAAAAGGACACAAAGCAGTGACAACCTGAACCTGCTTTGAGTTAAGGGGAATGATGTACACTAAAGATTGAATATGTACTGCATTTGGATGCTAAATCTTCCAAAATAATGAATGGGAAGAAGTAGATACTATAAAGAAAAAAAAATATATTATAGCACATGCAGGTACAGAGTGACTCTGATTTTCCATTAGAGTGTCTATGCCATTTTCCTCTAAAATCACAGGTAAGGAGATAATGACAATATGAGAAGCAGGAGTTGGTGATTTATTCATGCTCATCAAGCAACAGTGGGCTTTCAAGAAAATCAATCCATTTGCCCTGAAAGCCTGAAACACTGCCAGAAATTATGAAGGTGGAAGACTAATTTCTAATGCATTTTAAGGAATGATCCATAAGTTAATTCTGCCTGCACTGCACAAAGCATAGGGACCATTTATATATTGACTGGCATTATGTGACTTAAGTTTTTGTGGGCTGTTTGTGAACTTTTTACAAGGTTCTCTCTCCTTCTTCCTTCTCAGTCTTTTCTGCCTTGAAAAGGTACCATTCATGATGACCTTGTTGCAATGAAAAAAGGATGGTTGTGATCCCATTAAACCCAGGGCAGTTCTTGAGCAAACTGAAGATGGTTCCATGTTGGACACCTGTAGGGGCTCTAATCTAATGGCCATCAACATCAATACTTTTTAATGTTATTGACTCTACTGTTGAAAAAATGCCATTGAAAAATACTTGAAAAGAAGGATATTCATTTTAATCTAAGTAGAAATACACTGCAGCTAAAGGCCATTTCAAAGTCATACACATCCTTCTCAGTTCCTCATGAATTCACAAAAGCTTGAAAGCACAGCTCCTGCTTTGGCCACCCTAGGACTCCTACTGGAATCAGTGGGCTAGTTGTGCTTGTAGACAGACACTTGACTAAGCCAATTGCTGAACTGACATCCATAGATTAAATCAAAGCCTGCTGAGGTCAGCTGAGGTTTCTTTGGATTTTGATTTAGAAAGCGATATTAATCCATGCGGCAGTACCAGCATCCAATATTTCCATGGTTCTGTGGCAATGCCTGACAGAAGCTAGTCCTGCTCTGCAGGAGAACATAATGAGAAAATACTGCATAATGCCCAGGTAAAGTTTCTCTGCACATCTAGCCAAGATACCTCTGCTGATTCTTCAGCCTTTTTGGAAACACATGGTAATAATAAACACAAAGCTAAAATAAGGAAAACATGTAGCTTATTTTCAGTCAAGAACTGAATAAGCAACCTAAAAATGGGATCAGTTAAAAAGTAAGACTTTAAAGTTACCAAAAAGCAAAATGTATTAAAGCATCGTGAAATTTCTCTTTCTTACAGTCTAAGTAGCACGCAAATAACTGCTTTATAGTAGGATATTTTTGATATACAAGTTCAGGTCTGCATATGTCTAAAAAGGATGTAATTAAAACCAGAAATGATACAAAGAAAGACTTTTTTTGTAAGCAAAATGTTAATTCAACAAAAATGAAAATTTCACGGAAACAGCTATCTGTCTAAATGAGAACTTTACAGGGAATTGCAGAACATCTGTTAAAAAAAAAGGGGAGATGAAGAATGGCAGTAAAGGCACTCTGACTAATTCAGAGTAAGATGTGAACTCAGACCTCCCACATCCTGGATGAATGTTGTAAAGAGTAGGCGTAATAATATAATAATCAAAACATCATCATAAAACAAATTTCTTGGTTTCTGGCCAATGTCTATTATAACCAACAAGTAAGAGCTTCCTTTTGAATATGTTTTACCAAGGAATCCAAAGATTGAGGCATACAGATGTTGAGGCCTACTAAGATCCAAAATCCAAGTGTAGAAATATGAATATAGGATTTCAAATGTCATTCATTCAAAACTGATGAAGCACCATTATAGTTAATGAACTTTTGGAAAGGCCTTGTAGATAACATTCAGATTTATTTCCTTTATAAGGGAATACTCAGATTTAGGTTTCTTTAATAGGTGAATTACCCCTGTATGGCCTCCAAAAGGAATGAGAACTGTCACATGGGATTATAGGACAAGTCCTTGATTCTTGGTACACTGAATGTGAACCATCCTGTCTTTCAAGCAAATGTTTTGCACAAACACTGCAATGACTGCCATTGTATAAATTCGTAAATACATGCAAAAATTTGGAATAAAAAAAAAAAAGAACTATTTGAAAAAAAGATAAATTACTGCCTGGTGCACACATATATATTTTCTATAAATGCTTCCACATTTTTGACAGAAAATTATCAACTACAACAAATACTAGTTCCCATTGTTCCTAAAGAATGCATTAAATACTTCCTACTAATACAGTAAAAAATAGTTACCTGTAGTTGCCCATGTGTCTGTTCTCATGCTCCTCTTTGGAAATCTGTTTACGTACTTGTGCAAGTCTTTCTTTCTACAAATAAAAAAAAATCAGAGAATTAAAACAAAGAGTGCACATGCCATGGGCAAGAAACAGCACATTTTTTCCTTCCTACCAGTTCTTCTTTCCTCCTTTCCAGTGTGTGGCGCTGCTTCTCCCAGTCTGAGGAACCTGGCAACAGTTTCTTCATGGAACCCTGACCATAAAGTCTTTTTTGAGCCTCAGCCTTTTGTTGAGCTAAATTTCTCCTTTTATCACTTGTCCTGAAAGGCAGACGATATTAAGATAAGTCAATCCAATGCATCTGAGGTGAGGTGCACTTTCCTCTCAAGTATATAATCTCTATTTCTCACTCAGTCCCATGTGGTTTATGATAGAAAATTACAAATGAAACACCCATTTTTTTTTAAATTATTTTTTAAATTTTTTTTTTTTAAATATCAACTTCTACAGCTGCAATATTTTCACACTTTAAGGTCTACTGTAATGACTCCATACTATAATTAAATGGACAAACATGGTTGTATCTATCTTCCTGAAGTGTGGATTTTTACCAATATATCCCAATACAAAGTTTTCCTGTAGAGGGTTATGGCACTTGACTGTACATGAAACTATTGCCAAAGTAAATTGCCTGCATGGTCACATGTTCATGACTGCACCTATATCCCTGCTTGGAGATCTATTTGGAAAAAAAATAAATAATTAATCAGATAAATAAGTAAATAAAAAGTCTGAAAATTACTATTACTCATTTTTTTGAAAGCACATGAGCAAGAAAAAAAATTAATGTAGGTTAATTATAATAGCAAAAATGATTGCAAGGGAAACATTAACATTTTGAAAATATGAAAGTGGAAAAAAAGCTTTTCATTTGTACAGTTCAATTTTTATTTTTTTTTTTAAGAAATCAGTGCAACATAAATAGAGCCAGGCTGAAGAAAAGAGGCCACGCTTACCGTATGTTGAGAAGCTTTAATGCATTTAGCAGCACTCCTTTTTTTACATCATAGTCTATTTTTTGATCTGTTCCAAAGCTTGGGGCACGATTAATCTGAAAAAGCAAGATACAGAAGACTCAGGAACATTCATTTTCTCTGGGAACACATCTATTGTAAAAGGCTTTGGAGAAACCATTCTTTCAAATCTTACGGAGATGAAGAGAACACATACTGAGCAGCAAATTCTGGTTTGTATTTTATCAAAAAGTAAAGCATTGAGTATCACAGATGCTGGGAGCCTGGAGATGTACCTTTCAGCCACCAAGTTATCCAGACACTTATAATGAGCACATGGAAGTACTGGTGCTGTGAATCCAGTCTAATCTATTTTTGGCTGATGAAACCAGAAAATTCACCATGCAAACTGCAGTTAAATACATCAGGAAGGACTGTGTGCCACGTGATGTTGGTCCAGCACAGGAAAAGTTAAATTCTCTCCTGCTTCCCAGTCCCAAAGCAACTTGGAATACTTATTTAAGAAGTAATAACTACATAAGGCCAGAAAGATGATCTAATTCAAGGTTTTCTCAAGTATATTTAAATAACTATTCAGATTCACTTTACAGCAACACCTAGAGATGTAAGTTAGTAAATTACTAAGTAGTATGAAAACAAAATAATTAAAAGGTTGTGTAACAAAATGCTTATAAGCTAAGAATAAGGTAACACATTAAAAATGTTACCACAGAGTATTTCCACGTTGGTCTAGTCTAAGTGGTACAAGGAATGCAAATACCCTGACCCAGCTGTTTGATATCTGCACATAAAATTTTACTCAGAGGGGTAAATACTGACTGGAACATTGTGTCTTACTGTGTCAAATGTAATCACTTCTTGAGAAGTCCTGGGCAAAACCACTACATTAAGAAAATTGTTTCTCCCTTAAATAAAAAGGGTTGTCCCCTTTTTATTTCTTGTTTCTAGACAAGAAATGTTTGCTGACTAATCTGTAAGAGCGTAGCGTAGTCATCTTGATAAGGTACCAGAGGTACCATCACAATAGGCATTCATAATACATGGTTACCAAAGCATTGTATATACATCTGACAATTATTTAGAGTTCAGTGACCAAAGAGAACTGGGGACATGCACATGACTAGGTTGTGTTAATGTAATATGAGTCTTTTTATCAGGAAGGCACATCTTTAAGACGGTTGACACAAACAGGATTGTATGAGGGGCCCCAAAAGTACAAGCAAACGATGATAGAGAAGGCCTGGAAAATCCAGGTGCTCAGATATATGCTGATCATGTTGGCCAACCAGGGTTCACTACAGGAAGGTAACCTTGTGAACCAGAAGACGTTGGGCCTACTCTCTCACAAAGAACACAGAGCAGAATCCAGGAAACTTAAAACAAACCACTTAGGGTAAAACTTGGAGACAATGTGAAGTTGTTAGCCAGTGAATGAACAGCCAGCAAGTGGTGGACAGAGGCAGGAACTTAATAAAAAGCACCCTAAGGGCAAAGACAAAGCACTCTTCAACATTCTTCTTGGTTAAGAACACAAGTCACTGATCACTTGTCATAACCCCCTACCCATCTGTTTTTCTTTTTTGTTTTTCTTTTTTGTTTTTTTTTTTGTGGAGGATTAGATCTCTCCTGCTCCTTTGGCAAGCACATGCATGTGTTCTCTGCATGTTCCAAAGGTGGCCATTGGATCTCCAGGGGAAAAGGCAGGGTAAGCTTGAACTACTGTATTAATAGAAATTAGCAATAATTCCTATTATGGATACTATGGCTTAAAGCCATTTTAACTGGACTGATACCAAAGTTTTGAATCGATTTTGCTAATTCAGTAGGCTAAATGATACAACTGTAGATCTGTATCAGGTGATTTTCTCTCACATAAATCACAGGGGAAATTTGGTACCCTGCACTTGAGGCAGTTATTAAAATGTCACCTTTTTCTCCAATGATCACAACTTTGTGATCCCAACTGGATATAATAAGGCTGTATGAGTTTCCTATTTACATAAAATAAATTAGACTGGAAATTTTAGTCTAAAAAAAAAAAAATTAAGCTGAATTTTCTGGGAACCAAAGATAGATGTTGCTACTCAGAAAGGATGGAGGCTTCTGGGGCTGCACAGATGCTGCCAGAAATACATGGTGCCACAAGATGGCAATCATGCATTTTCCACAGCCCTCACTTGGGTAGAAGGTTCCGGAAGTTCAGTAGGAAGAAGGAGCAGAAGAGCTGCATCACATCAAAATGATATAAACAAAAGTCATTTCAGGAAAGCAGAGTCATATTATGCTGTACAATTTAATTCTTATAACAGTTTATTAAGCTATCTTTATAACAGAAAAGCTAAACGAGGTACAGAAACCCACAACTAGCTTTACCATCCTGACCCCCTTTTGGCAATTTTCCCGTAACACTGGGAACATTTGGAGCCTTGTGATTAGTATTTGTTACCACTCTTAGAAAGAATGTTTCAGTGCCCTGAGGCAGTTTTGGCAAGAGGGAAATAATGGAAAGAGATAAGAAAGCTGGAGAAAAAGCCAGAACTGTTTCAGGAAAAAAAAAAAAAATAAAATAAAATATATATACTCACATGCATACACTGTCAACATATGATGTATAGGGTATATATATATATATATATATATACACACTGTATGTTTGTTCTTTACTATCCTACATAGTTATGTATATATATGTATACCTACAATGTGCATACATGCACATGTTCTGACAGTGCTATAAAAAACACAAACAAGCACAGTAAAAAATTCGTGATGAATATAGAAACTGAATTTCTATTAAGTACTAGGTCTCAAAGCTTGAAATTTCCTTTAGTTCAATTCAACATCTGGCAAAATACATTGTAAGATACCTATACCACCCAAAGCAGTAAAAGAAATAGACTGTTATTTTTAATAAATTGTGAACACAACTCCAAGTCCTGAAGCAATCCAAAATACTAGAGCAGTATTTTCTACTTTATGAGACAGTATGGGACAATATGAGTCTTTTAAGACCCATTATCATAAATGGTGAATCAAACCACCTAAAATCTCCATAAATGCATGTACACATCCAAGGAGGATTGGGGTGTCCTACACAGGTTAACTCACCATCTCTCACAGAAGAGCTCTGTCATTGCTACAAGGCTGGATGAAATGCATACACAGATCAACTACATACACTCACATGTACACTATGGGCAACCTATAGATAATAATCTGGAAGCTAAATCAAAGGGACAGCAGGAAAGAAAAACAAATGTCAATGTTTTACAACCTAAGTTCATGATGTACTGCTTTTGGGTTGCACATCAAAGCCACCAAATAAACCTATATCTGCATGGCAACAGTGAAGGAAATTTATTTTTCTAATTAAAATTATACTGAACACCTGACAAAAATAAGCACAACAAAACAACTCTTAGCAATAATAATGGCCTAAGAAGAAGGTTTTAATTCAGTAAATGAATAGTGTACATTTTATTCATCAGTATTTTAATCATATACATTATTTATTATATTTATTGTTAATTAACAGATTTCTAATAACTTTTGCTTTTTTCCTCCAGCAGTCCAGCTTCCAACCAGGTAACATAATGATATAAGACAATATGAAAAAGGACAAGCAAACTTCACCTATGCATTATTAATAGTGACAGTAAAGAGACACAACAGATAAAACTCAAACCTTCCTTGTTGAAAACAAGTGCAAGCACTACTTAAGCTGAAATGTAGCACTAATCTATCAGGGGACAAATATTGCTTTGAGACCATTCATGTCAATTGTTTGACAACATTTCACATATACTGAATTAGTTTCCTCTCTTTATGTGGGTACTTTTAAAAGCCACAGGAGAGGAAAAGAATACATATCCCTAAAAAAAAGTAAAATTAAGGCCATACAAGTTGCCAGAACCATATTACAGAGGAAATAAAGGAAATGGTTGCTATAAACAAGGTCCTCCAGCTACAATAATAGCTGGATTAACATTACATTTTTCATTAAAGCTTTGAAAAAAACCATCTGGAATACAACATTCCTTCAGGAAAGCAATTCCCTTTACCTGAGTTTCCAAGAACCACTGCAAAGCACCACTGTGTACTCAACAACAGGACCAACTGCAACGCACAGATTTGCTTTGGAAGTTTTCTCACATAGATATGGGTTCATCTGGGGCTTAGTTAATTTTACTCATACAAACTGACATTTGTTTAAGGAGGTTTACCTCAAGAAGCCATGGTTTTAGTTTTCTGTCCAGCAGAATATCAAATCCCAGGACTTCGAAGCAGACACTGTCACTTCCCGGTGCTTGCCCTGGCCTGCACATGCGATAAGCATGAAGAACATGTGGCTCTGCAACTATCAGAGTCTTCACTACTAACTCCTGTAGGGATTTTTTTTTTCCAGAAAAATTCATCAGGAGAGAAGACATCAGTATATATTGAACTAATGTGTTTCATACTTTAATCTTATAAATTTCATTAAAACATCTACTAAAAATAGATTTTAAATAGCAGATATATGCTGCGTAATCAACATGGGTTTTTTTTTATTTAGCTCAGTACATTTTTTATACTTAAATATTTAAGATATATTTGGGAACAAAATATAGTATAGCAAATCTTCACCCATTTCATTTTGCAATACAATTTTCAATTAATATTCTCAGAATAGTATGTACAGATGGTACCTAAATTCTAACAATCTTAAACCTACTCCTCACCTAAAGACACCTGTAACATCACCCCAACTCCAATAGCGTGGGTTCAAGTCCACAGATAAATTCAACACTGACTATAAACAGTAAATATTCACACATAAAATTCACTTTACACATGAGAAAAGTTGCCAAGAATTTAAATTTTGTCATAGTACTTAGATAAATAACTGCTTGAAAGGGTTTTTGACCCTCAGCAAAAAGTTTAACATTAAATTTTATAATCAGATTCTTAATTTTAAAAATAATAATCATAATTTATAGTATATCCTTTGTGGCATGCATTGCTGAGAATCTGGATTAATAAAGTTCCAGAAATCATTCTGGATTCCATTACAGAGGATGGCAGAAGCAACTAATTTTCTACACAAATTAAAGAAAAGCATATTAGTTTTATCTTACCGAAATATCACTCCAGAATTTGGAGACATCAAGATTATTTGTTTCTAGAAATTCAGTAAACCATTTTATGGAGCGTTTGCTTCCTTTGTCTTCTGTTTCATCCCGTTCAAAGTGTTCATTGTGTTTATTGACAGAGTAGTTAGTCAGATGCATATACAATTGACTCTAACAACAACAAAAAAACCCAAACAAATAAAAAAATTTAAAAAGCCATTTATATACAAGTCTAGAACAGTCAATTAAAAATAATTAAATGGGAAAAAAAAGTTAAATCAATAATGACACACTCAAACAGTTCATATTTGCAAATACACTATGTGCATATTGAGTGCTTCTGATTCTTGGAGAGTTCATTTATTGGATGTTCTACCCAACAAAACCCACTGCTTGTATTTCAGCCAGTTGCAGTCAGCTGATCCACCACTCAATATCTGGTTAGATAATAGAATACATTGCCATTTTACTATATAGAAATATATCTGCCATGTTAACTGTATATAAATTACTACCTAAAATTCTTCTGGAAGTGCAATTACAATAACTTCCAGAATTATTACATTCCACAAGAAGTAAACAATAAAGATGGTATTTTGAAGTGCTACTTTAGAAGTGCTAAAAAATACTTTGGCATCTGTTTCATAGACAATCCCACATTTCAGTTTTCACTGTAATACACTTACGAGAAATGTTCTCATTATAGTGATACTTAAAAATATCTTTTACATATAAACTCATCTGCCATGTTGATATCTGCCAAAACTGCTCATTTTTGACTGGCTGGTAGCCACACATCAGAGGGAGGTAAGTTTCAAGATATACATCACATAAATGAGTGTGTGATATTGATCCTTTTTGGAGAAAAATGACACCAGCAATGGATTTATTTATCAGTTGCATTTCAAACAAACAATAAAAATACCCCAACCTTTCCAAAGCCAGTTCATAAATCATTATTTATATGTTTACATTATTCCCCAGTACAGATATTAGTTCAGATTTCCACTTATACTACCACAAAGACTGTCTTCATCAGAGTGACAGTTCCCTGTCATGTTTAATTCCTTACTTGAGTGTAGTTGATATTCTAAGCTGACCATAAGCCTTCTGTTCTGAGTCCTTTTTCATAAGACAGCCAACAGATAACACAAGCCTTCCTCTGTCATTTATCTCACTGCATGCACTTGAACTTATGTTAAAAAAAAAAACTTAATGAGATTAACAAAACTAATCAATTTAATTGCAGGCTAATTAACAATATATTGTATTAGCACTACAAGTAATTAATTTCTCCCATGGTTTCCAATTACTGCTTTGAGATTTGTTCTGAACCTATTGGTTTTGAGTCATTATAAAGGTCATCTTTCCATGAAATTAAAATTATTTCAGCCAAAATTATTTTTTCAGGCTACAAAAAATGGTAGTGTTTTGTTAAACATCTGACTTAATCTTTAGTCCAAAGGAACAATGTCACTCCACGAACAGTGTCATTAGTGATAAGCCAGGTTACTTCATACAATAGGCAAACATGAACAGTTGTGAGAACACAGAAACAACTGCCTGTTCTGTTTATCTGCTCAGAGCATATTTTAGTGCTGCTAATGCTGAGATTAGTAACAGTAAGAAAAACATGAAAAACAAACTGTTCCTAATATAATCTTGGAACCCTGTGAAATATACCATTTCTACTGGACTGCAAGTTATACCTGCATTCTTCAAAGGTGCACGAACAGACAGTGACAATTTTAAGTGACAAGTAGGGAAAAGTGCTCTTCCATGTGCTGTCTTTTGCATAATTGCACTGAAGCAGCTCTGGAAGTGTATGGTATGGAAAAGGAAAGATAAAGTAGCAATCACCTGCTTTCTTTTAGAAAATATTTTAACTCTTTAGCAGACATACATACAAAATCATGTATCATTTTTTATAAACAAGCAATAACAAGGCTGTACTTGTGGTTTTAGAAAAGCATGAGTTAAACATCTTCCATTTTAATTTCTTCTCTTCAATGATAATGCAAAAGTTCATCCAGATGAATGCCAAATCGAATCTCAAGTCACAAGTTATTCTATCCTACGTCCTCCAAACATTACACAGGTAAAAGTCTACATGCAAAAGCTGTAAATGGGAAAGAAATCCAACTTACCAAATTTGAGTCACTGGGGGGATGGTACTTTTCTGTGCCCATTCTCACCAGTCCGTCATGATATAAAAATACTTTTAAAGGATCACAGGAGGTTACAAGAATATACACACGTAAATCAAACTTGTAGCCCTCCATAAGAAATGGTTTGTCAAGATATTCCTGAACAATCAAGTGATCCTGAGCTTGTAATTTTTCTCCATTTCTTATTAAAGAGATCCTGGTAAAAACAAGAACAAAGAACTTGGACATTAATCTTAAAAATGGATTTTCACAGTCATCCAGTCAGGTATTCAGGCTAAAGTCTACCCGAAGAAAGTGACACCTGATTTGTAGAGTAGAGAAAATTTTCATTCTCTTATATGGTTTTTGGTTTCCTGTCCTTTACGGTGCTTCACTGGATGAAAAAAAAAAAAAAAAAAAAAAAAAGTAATGATCCTTTTCAAAGTAACTTTCTCCTTGCTTTGATTCAACAATCTCTAATAAAGGGTTCCCTCCACACTTAGAAATTGTTTGGCAAAAGGATAAGTCTCTTGCTTCTCTGATTAATACCCCTGCAGCTCTAAAAATAGGTTTCCAGTCTTTGCCATAACTTCTGCCCAAGGTACAGCTTTCAAAGAACTTTCAGTGCTAACCTGACTTAGTGATGATGTTTGCAAAGCAGGACACTGAGCAGCGTCACTAAAGATGGCAGAGATTAAGCTCAGTATTTCTCTATTCATTTCCCAACACAACACAATTTAAAGGTTTACATAAGACAATAAACTAACTCCACACATTTTCAATTACAGAGATTTTAAATACAAATAGCAAATATTTCTCAGTATACAATTAATAACCCAAATTCCCACAGCTTTGTTGCCATAATCTTACTCTGGTTTTTGTTATACATTTTAGTGGTGTGGTACTGAATGCTCCAAATTTACTGAAGTGCTTTCCAGTCGTTGCTCTGAATTTTGCTGCTGCCCTTCCCCTCAGCTTATCTTTACTCTTATCAAAAAGACTGATAAACAAGGAAATAGGAAAGTTTGGGAGCTTTGTTTTTATGCTAATTCTGATATCTTTTTAATATCTAAGAGCTTTACTATGCTATGTAGTCCACATTAACATTAAAAACAATAAAAGCAAAAATTGAAATAGCAAAAAAAACCCCAAAAAACAAGAACCAAGTTAAGAATTAAACTGCAATATTTTTTTCTTTTTTTTCTTTTTTTTTCAAAAAAGCCCCCGCCAAACCATTTCCACTTCTCCGTCTGCTACCCCCCCCCCCATGCTACCCCCTCTCCCCCCCCCCC